>VXBU01002214.1:156824-172698 GCA_013400315.1 Bombycilla garrulus
CGGCCGCGGCCGAGAGACGGGCACCGGCACTTCCAGGTGCTTCCCGGCACCTTCCGCTTCTCTGGGCGCTCGGGAGCGGGGTTAGTGCAGTGGGGACCCATCCCGCCTGTGCTGTTGTTCGTGTGCCCCGCGCGGAGCCCTGTGTGCGGAGCTTCAGGTGTTCCTTTTAACTCCTCAGTGCCTCTGGCTGTTCGCCGCCGTTCTTGTTCTATCACCCCCACACATGTATAAAGCACAAATTCACGCACTGCTGCCAAATTCACTGATGCGTACAAATATCTCAAAGGCGGGTACCGAGAAGGTGGTGCCAGACTCCTCACTGTGGTGCAGGACGAGGGGCAATAGCCATAAACAAGAAGTTCCCCTTCAACACGAGCAAAAATTTCCTGACACTGAAGGTGGCAGAACACTCGAGCAGGCTGCCCAAGGAATCTTCCTCTCTGGAGACATATAAAAACAACGTGGGTTTTTTTTTGTTTGTTTGGGTTTGGTTTTTTTTTGGTTTTTTTTTGGTTTTTTTTTGGTGTTTTTTGTTTTTTTTTTGGAGCAGGTTAGGTCCATTCCAACCCAAATTATGGTATGATGTGATATATAGAGTATAATTATTTTCAATGGCTATTTATACAGAATAGCACTAGGACACTGATATTTTATTTCATGTTTGCTATTACAGCTCTGCTTGAGTGTGCAAAATTAATCAGAAAGGCACAGTTGTTACATTCGCTTTTTACAGCTTCTGTCGTTCTTGTTTAACAATGATAAAAAGCAGAAACTATGATTAATCTGAAAGAATCATATTTTTGCATCTTTAACCTTATTTCATGTATTTAAATGTACAGACTATTATATAGAGAGTGTAGTAGTGGATTAATTTAAATTTTAGCATTTAAAAATATTTCTAACAGGAGGAGTAAAACTACTAAAAAATCCTCCTGAAAGTGACATTCCTTTATGAATTAAAAACTCAATTACTTATTAGTATCTAGCAGCAATTTTTTCTATTTAGCTTAATAAGAATTGTGGTAATCTAATACCAATGAAACTGTATCTTTCTGGGTTTTTTTTTAAAGTTGTTATTACTGTTTCTGTACTATTATGCTTAAAGACCTGTATCTCAATTTTTAAAAGTGTGAAATTTTAACTTCATGGCTATATTTCCCCTGTGGAGCAAACAGAAAAGGTTTGTTTTTGGGAAAAAAGGTGTGAAAAATAAGACTGCTCAAACCAGCTATTATAATTGTGTCTTAGTTGTGGCTTATTGTTAAGTTCAAGTCTTTTTCAGGACAACTGAAATGAACTAATGTTTATGTGTCCGACTAATGGTTTGTTAACTTTGGTTTTGTTTACATTTTAAATAATGATGTGGTGCTGATATTTTAGTGAGAGGCTTTTAAACATTTTTTCTGCCTTAGTTTATTGCTCCCTTGTTTAAAATGCTCTGTTTTTGCAGAGAAGAGGTACCTTACCAAAGATATCCTAAAGATTAAGTGGCAGCCATCTACCTATGGGATCACTCAAAAATGGAATGATCTGAATGCTAACAAAAATGTGGATTCTCTTAGTAGCAGAATGGTTATGTAAAGGTTTTGCTTATCTTCCTGTAGATATTACAGATAAGTCTGAAGATGCGTGACTCATGAGCTTTATATAATTACAGCAACACTAATAAATGATAAGAAAGGAGTTCTGAAAATCCTGTCATGCTGGGATTCACTCTTATATTTACTGTATTCTTTTGAGCAACAGAGAAATGTCATTATTCTCAGAACAAGGGATGCTGAGTTTCTAAGAGGAAACATGTCTTCTCCAATCTCTGAGACTGTTCTGGAATACAAACCAAACAATAGGTAAGGATTCTGGGCAATGTTTGTGAGAGTTTTCCACTGCTTTGGTGTAGTCTCTCTGAAGACACTGTCCTGAAGTTGACATTCAGTTCACAGGACGTGAGGTTTTGTCATGAAGCACAAACTGGCCGTGATGCAGAAACTGAACCTGAAGCAATGGCTGCCTATGTAGAGGGAGGAACAAGAGGGAGGAGCAATGGCATTTCTTGTTGGACATTAACAGAGGCAATGAGGTAAGAGTGAGATGAGCTGAAATGACAAGTAAGGTAACAGAATTATTTGCTGTCATGTACAATTACCCCTCAGACTTTCAATATACTGCTGCTGCTGTGGAGAGCTGCAGTCTGTGGATGGGGTGCAGGGTAGGGACACACCAGCTCTGTTACAGGACATGCCTGAAGAATCACTTCAATGAGGAGGGGCCAAGCTTTGAAGCTCAGCAGTCTGCATTATGTATAAATTATATATAAAAACTTTCAGGCAGATAAAGCCTTGTCAAGAAAAAAAAGGAAATTCTGAAATTAACTGAAAACAATTGGATGGAATGGTAAGTGCAGTGAAATGAACTGAAACTTGCTGAAATGATACTCACTGAATGAGATTTGATTTCCTTTCATGAAAACGGATGGGGGGTAGGAAAGTTGAGGCCTAGCTAGATTGTGTGAAAGCAGTTTCATGAGTGAAGATCCTGATATAAATTCTTCACAATTATTTTTTAATTAATTGATTTTTAGGTTTCTTTTTGGGGGGGTGGGTTTGTTCTGTTTGGTTTGGGTTGGGGTTTTTTGTTTTTGTTTTTCTGTAGAGGTAGGGTAGATTAAAGTAGAACCAGATCTGACAGCCAAAATAATTTCTCATAGTATAATGTGATAAGGATGTCTTTGCCATGTAGGGATTGACTAAGCTGCAATAGTAAACCAATCACATAGTGACCAAGATAGTGGTTAGCCCTGGCTTGGAAGCCATGGATACAGGGTTGAATCTTCCCCTGGTTAGTCCTTGCTCCACTCAAGACTAAGTGGCTTTTGGCAAATTATCTTGCTTTTCTGCATTATTTGTGAAATTAGAATAATATATCTGCATGCCAGCATTAAGAATTAATTATCAGTTGCAGAGTGTGTGTTCAAAGCGAAGTATAAGTGCTAAATATCAGCTGTAGAGTAATTGGCCTACTGTAATTTATAATATGCTCACTGACATTGGCTTATAAAACAGGATCAACCTCTTCTCAAGTGCTGTAGAATGTTTAATTGTTACTAATGAACTTCTGATACTCAAAGTAGCTATCACCATGAGGCAGGGAATGCTGCCAGTACCTGTCTGTAAGAAAGCTTAACAAGGAAACTAATGCCTTTTTTTTCAGCTTGGAAAAAGAACAATCATGTACACATACACCTACTTTAAGTGCACAGTTTAAATTAAGTTTTTTTTAGACAAAAAACTTTATTTCCTATCAACTAAAAACACAACATTACCCTACCTTTTTGTCTCTTTCAACCTATTTAAGCTGAAAATACTTCCTGTTTTCTGAGCAGCTTTGCTTAGTAGTTGTCACTGCAATATATGGAGGGTGCCACGGGGAAGAGTGGAAAATATTTTGTATACCACTGAGAGTGAGGAAAGAAACTCTTTTACTGAAATCTGACTTGCCCAACAAACTTATTCAATGTGTTTTAGTGGCCCTATGTCTGCCAAAAGTTAAATTCCAACCTCTTGTTAAGTTTTCTTTCAAGGGGTTGGGAAGAAGAAGAGACAAACTAAAAGCAAAGAAAGAGATGTCAACAGAAGGATTGCTGAGAAGGGAGCATCAGTTGAGCGAAGGCAGTCGTAGCTGTTAACATTTAAAAAGCCCTTTCAAGGACTAACAAAATAAAGGATAGAGAGGTCCTCATCCTGAAATGGCTTTTATATTTCTGAACCTGTTGTAAAAGCTTTTTTAGAACACTTCCCATCTAAAACCAAAATAGTTTCTATCATAAACAAGACAGACAGCACATCAATACAAAGACTATCTTCACTTACTTTTATTTCTGGACTAGCAGAAAAGGCCATTATTCAATATCACAGAAAAAAGAATTGTTGTCCCAGTTTAACAAAAAAAAGAAAACAAAGAATGGAGTGATTAAGTCCTTGAACCTAGGTCTGTGCAGGCTTCTAGCAACCATGCATGTATTAGGCTTCCACAAAGATTTTTTTTGAATTCCCATTTTTTAACATCATGAATGTATGTTAAGAAGTTTTGTTTCATTACAGTCCTAGTGCCGACAGTTCCCAGGTAGTTTTTATATCAGTGTAGCCAGGCAAGGCCAACAATGTATCTCCTACTTGGAGTTGATGTGAACCAGCTACCCCAAAATAAGGAAATATATTGGTTTGCTTTCTTAAGATTTTACATTGTATTAAACTGACTAGGCTTCCTCACTTACCACTGTACAGGGTATAGCTCTAGAATATTGTACCTGAGTAAAAATAATTTTTATTGCAATGAAGATACAGCTTTATATATTTCACTTCTTTCCTTCTTTTTCTTTTGTGCTTGCTAGCACATAAAAGCACCAATAAAGACAAGACATTTCACAGAAAGTATCTGCCAGGTTTAGTTATTCTACTGTGAGTCTGAATGAAGTGCAAGTCTTCAGTATTATCAAAATGAATTGTTTGTTTAGAGTGAAAACTCTGTAGATCCTTCTTTGGGTACATCTTCTATTTCTTTGGTATACTCATTCATCCATCTGTAGTAAATCAGAATACTTTAGGGAAAAGAGAATCTTAACCTTTTTATCTTCTTGTCTTAGTGAATTTAACTTATGAGTAATTTGAACATGGTGTGGACAAACCACTGCTTAACATACTCTAGTGAGTAACACTCTGCTGGAAAAGGTTGAACGAAATTAACATTGTCCTTTTTTGAGTCTCACAGTGCTGTGTAAGCCAAAGTCTTTGAAGTCAGCTGAAAATGGTAAACAGAATTTGTCTCTTCATGTAACTGTTTCTGCTCCTAACACCTTTGAATCTGGAACAAAGAGAAATTAGAAGGAAGTGTAAGTGGTATGGGGAAAAACTGGGACTCTGTGTTCTTCCTCCTAACCTTCTATGATTGTAGTTTCTTCTCCTTAGGGACTTAAGTAACATTTGTGGAAATGGTCAGTGGAAAGGAATAAGAAATAACACCAGGTATCTTTATCCTGCTGGTTTCACTTCATCCTTAGAGAAATATTTTAAAGGTGTGAAAAAAACCAGGTGTGTTAAAGCTCTGATGTATCTGCACAGCTCCCTAGTCAGGGTCCTTTTTGAAAAGAAATGTTTCTCCTCAACTTTCATCATCAGAGCACACTGACTTTTCATATGTACCCAGTGTCCAAATAACCTTTGAAGACTGCAGAACACTTTTTTTCCTGTCAATATCTGCACCTCCCTGATAGAGCTATATCACAATACTCTGCTGCCACTGCATCAGAAAGATTTTTCCTGCTGCAAAAATGGTTTCATTAATTTGTGTTCTGGTGGTATCTGTTTAAAACGTGTATCACTTGTTACCCCCTTATTTAGGCAGTTTGGATGTGTTCTGTGACTTAAAACACAGGCAGTGCCTCCCTGGCAACGCTGATTTTTGCTCCTCTTAGCTACTGGAAGATCTCTAATCTACAAAGGACATACAAATACATATTTGCTTTATCCCTGTACTGGGCTCAGGGGTTATTAATTGTGTTTCAGTCACAGCCTATTGGCTTTGAGTGACTGCAAGAAGCACAAAAATAAAAGGGAAATTCATTATCCACTTTTACCTGTTTAACACCAACGTCTTATTTCTTACATCAAGTCTTTAAAATTGACATAGTTATCTTTTCAAGATCTACACTATTAATAAACTATAAACTATATGGCAGCATTGCAAGAACCAACTGTACACTCTGCCTGTACTAAAGTAGACTTTACCATTTTGATATTCATACCCTCAAAACAAATGCCAGTAAGTTGCAGGTGAAATACTGCAGCAATTTATGTACATTTTGACTTTGAGCATGGAAATTTGCAGCCCAAGCATCAGGATGTTTTTATTAATCTGAAATAATAAATTTTAAATAAATTAACCTGGGCATGAAAGAGCATGGCCACTTAATATGGCAGTATTTACGACAGGCCTGAGACTGTCATGGAATTGTAGGCAGGACAATCTCCTTTACATTAGGATAGTGGTTGTGGCTTACAGGCAGAGTGTGCCAGGAAGAAAAATATGCTGTTTTACTGACTTTATGCCACCATGCTTGTTTTGCTGGGGGCATAACAGGAGCCTGTTTCTATGTTAAGTAATGCATAAAGTGATTGGGATCCAAAGTGGGAAGGCGTAGTATAAATGCCATGCCTAATGCTGCTAATTTACTAGAAATAAGTTCTGTATGAAAAGACTGAAGGCTTTGTTTGAAAGAAAAGACAGGAAAAGCAAATGTAAGACTGGCTGCTGTCCCTGAATAGTTCAGTGATTGCCTGGAGTGTGATACTCTGAATGTTCCTGTACGCTGTTAAAACTGTGTATCATACAAAATGCGTATCATACAAAATCCTAGCACATATTTCATAGAAATGTGTAGATGGAAAAGCACCACCCAGGGGCCATGCAGTCCTACCTCTTGCTCGGTGTAGGTCCAATTAGAGCAGGTTATACAGGGCCATCTCCAGTCAAGCTGGACTGTGTCCAAGGATGCTGATGCCACAGTGTTTCTTGGCAACCTAGCCCAGTGTTTGACCACCCTCAGGGGAATTTTTTTTTCCTTATATTGAATTGGAATACTTCAGCTTGTATCCATTGCCTCTTGTCATGTCCCTGTGCACCTCTGCAAAGAGCCTTGTTCCATCTTCCCTACACCCTCTTATTAGGCTGTTGCAAGCAGCAATAAGCTCTCACCTTCAGCTGCTCTTCCCCAGGCTGTGCAAGCCCAGCTCTCTCAGCCTCTTGTCTGTTTTGTATATCACACTGCAGCCTCCCAGTTGTTTTGCTTCACTGTTTCAGTATCTGTCTTGTCCTGGGAAGACCAGAGCTGGACCATTGCTCCTGATGCAGTCTCTCAAATGCCAGGAAGAGGGAAATTATCAGGTCCCTCAATCTGCCGGCAGTGCTTCTCTTAAAACAGCCTGGGATGATTTTGGCTGCCTTTGTTGCCAGGGCACACTGGCTCATGATCAGTTTGTCCACAGGGACCTCCAGTTTTTTTCCCTGCAAATAGGCTTTCTAGCCAGTTGGCCCCCAGCCTGTACTGTCGCATGGGGTTATTCCATCTCAGAGGCAGGACTTTGCATCTTAGTGTATTGAATTGTAATTATAGAATTCAATGTATTGAGTTATAATTTTGTGCTTGTAAGAATTAATAGCTCTCTGTTTGTCATTTGGGAATGGCAGTGGTGTGCCTTCTGAATAGCCTAAATAATGCAGAATTATGCATAAAAGGGCTCAATTTTGGATAGCCAGTTTAACAAAACCACCTAAATCTGATGATATATCAGTACATCCTGGGATAAATAAATTAAGAGAAAGCATAGTTAATTACCAAAGAAAGGATAGTGAATTGTTTCCTGAGAGCTGGTAATTTTTTCAGACCAGTTATACTTCTTTTGTACATCTATAAATGAAGTAGGCTGTGCTAATTTGGAGGCAAAACCAACACTACTTTGTGACTATTCTGTTTATTGATCAGCTGAATATTTAATTTTTCTTGTTAGATTAATATAGTGGGGAATATTTTTATTAATGAAAGGCTTCAAACTATACTTCATTCTAAGGATATTGAAATACCATTTAATATTATCCAATGTGGTCATTGCATGATGAATGATTTTTTGTGTAATGGCTGTTCATGACTTTCACGTGTACATAAATTCTCAAACTAGAAGCTAATGACTTTTTATATTGTACGTCAATCTTAGAAAAATATTTTTAAACTATAAGAATTTTAGAATTATATGAGCAATTTGGTTGAAAATAGTTTTAGTTTGGGTTTTTTTGACAGTCATAATGAAGATGATTTTCTTTGTGGTGCTAGAAATCCCCTTAGAGGAAACACAAATCTTTATGCTTTTCTCTAACTGTTAATTCATTCGCCTCTTTTAAGAATCTTGAAATTTGTCAGAAATGAGTCTGGGAGGATGAATCCAACAGATCTCTGTCCATGGTCTGCTGCATCTTGCTCCAAAGCTGTATGGCTGAAATGTTAGGAAAATTTGGTGTATTGTAAATTAAACCTCGGTGCTGCAGGCTCTCAGCTAGGAGATGTTATCCAGAAAGCCAGCATTTCTGGTTCTGCCTGTGATTTTCAGCTGATGACCCCCTTTGCTAATGAAGCATGCAATCCTAATTTGGCATGGGCCACAGGTAGGATGGTACTCTTGCAGGTGAAATGTCATTTGCCACATTTTGCAGAGTATTAGTCCGAGCCTATATTTGGTTGGCACCTGTTCTCCAGAACTGGCATCTCACCTTGTGAGAAGGCAGCATGCCACTCTGACAGATGGGGAGGAATGTGAGCATGCCAGCAAGCCAGTGTATGCATCAAGGGGTCACATTTCTCTCCAGGAATGTTGAAATACCGGTACACGCAGAGCTTCTGTATCTGAGGCACACGTGTTTCTTGGCAACGACCAAAGTTCCTGCTGAATATCTTGGCACGGGACATAAGGAAGCTTAGTGAATTTTCATGGCTTTCATAGGGTTTCTACACCATGGGAGCCTACATATAATTTCTGCTAAGAATGGCCCTGTGAATGTAAACAGAAGAGGGAATATATTTTGCAAATTATTCTTTCTTATTAATAGATTAAGAACTGTTAAAATGCCATCATAGCTTTCATGGATAATGATTCTTTTGATTAGTTAATGGTTGGTTTATCCTGGTCTGAGAGCAATAGAACGTGTGGTTTGGCAGTCAACCCAAAATGTGAATGTCGCAGCTTAAACTTCTACCATTTCTTTCTTGTACTTTATTTTATTTTTTTCTTGTACTTTATTTTATTTTATTTTAACTTAGAAGCAAATCTGGAATCCCATCACACTTTTGAGCTTCATTAAGAAATTACCTTTTTTCTGTGTTCCTCCTACCATTATAATGTATTAAAATTAACTCTGGGATGTTCCTTTATTTTCCTGAAGGTAATTCTGAATGGTTTTTTTCAGTGTTTTTACTTTCTTCCTTCCAGAATTACTGTAAAGCTTTTCTATTTCATCCATTACAGCACAGTGTTTTTCACATTTGAATAGCTGCATCAACATGAATCCTTTATAAGGACCTTAAAAACAAACTTTGCCAAGTCCCAGAATACAGAAGCTGATTCACATCCCAATACTCAGCTGCCTCATGAATAAAGGAGAGTCTGTGCCTGACACTTTGAAGCTGTAGCTGTTAAACCATACAGACTATTTACCTCAATAAATCATTATAAGAAACTAAGGTACAATTATACCCACAGAGAAATAGAATTCAAAACACTGATTTATGTGGTTCAGTGCCTGTTCCTTTTTCCATCATGTTTTGAATTTTATGCATGTTTGTCATTTTTGGCTGCTTCCATGTATCTTTAAACTAATAGGTCTTGCTTTTTTAACATTCCTCATTAGGTTTGTTATTTTAGTTTGACATACAGACATGATTTGCACGCTGTACAAAGTTTTGCATTTAAAATTAACTATCTAATTTCTTATGCTATAGACCAAAAATGGAAAGTGTGAGTAATTTGTTTAAACTAACATACACCCTTCTCTGGTTAATTTGTGACCATCTAAGCTGAAATCCCATAATAGCTGAGAAATTTTTTGTTGTTTATTTGTGAGATCTGAAGAGAAATCACTATACAAAGGAATCCATCATTGTGCTTTTCAGAATGTGCCTGCTAATCACAAAGGGATGGAAGCATAGGAAATTACATTTGGAATAATTTCCTCAATTTCTGTACTCCTTGAAGAGGCGAAATGAATCTAAAAAATAAAAATTCAGTGAGATGAAAGTGCAGCCTCAGAGGAAGGAATGACACTGAAACCAACAAATAATTCCATACGAAATGGTAGGAGTAAGGTAAATATATCTAGGAAGGGAAGCCTGAGAGCAGCCACAGACTGTTGGGCCACCCAAGCCTTCAAGAGAGTCCAGTGTTGTTCTATAGAGCAACTGGGTAGGGAGTGATTTAATAACCAACAAATGTTCCTCAATAAAACTTCAGAAAATCACCAAATATTTAAACCGACGTTTCAAATAGGAACAATAGTAAATATGCTGCAGCTCCAAATGCTTTATGCCTTGCTAATAACTTTCAGTGCTGATGCTTGGGTGGATCCAAAGGGTCTGGAGTGAGGGTGTATCAGGCCACCTGTCTGATCCCAGGGGTTTGGATCAGAGTAGTGCTTGTCTGCACTATTGAGAGGGAGCTATAAATCCATCATTATTTCTGGAGTGATTTATAACATGAAAGTTTTTGGGCCGTGTGTATCTTTCATCTATCCAGCTAAAAAAGCTATGTCTCTTGTAGGCAGCTTTGGCCATTTCAGACTATTTTTGCTTTACAGTGGATAACAGTAATTTGAGTGAGAAGCCTAAACACTCCATCTGTATTTTCATTATCTTACACTGAATTTCATAGATATCCAATTCATAAGGGAGTATGCATCTATAATCTTTATATAATGCATTAATAACAGCACATAGTCTTTTTCATGCAGTCTGTGACTTGCATATATATATATATATATATATCTTATTTTTTGTTGTGTTTTTCTCTCTATAAATCTACAGGAATGTTGTGAAGAAATAATATTATACCTAAAAATTTCCACATGGAAATTATATTATTTATTGAGCATTGAAAAATTCTATAGGGTACTCCATAACTTTGTTCCAGTAATCCAAGAGTCTAAACATACTGCTTTTACAGTCTGCTAGCATTTAAAATGTTTCTGGCATCATGTCCATGGAGTTAATAATATTTCTATGCTATCGAAGTAGAGAATTGCTTTGCAGCACAAGTCACATGGTAGTCACACTACGAACATTTCCACTGCTTACAGAACAATGTTTATTAAAATATATCTGTTGAAATTCCATTATTAAAGCTACAAATTCAAGGGCTTAGCAATACTGAAATGTTATTCTTCCTCAGTTCCTAGTGCCCTAGAATAGAGAATCCTGCTCAATTATAAGAATAGCATGTAATCAATTATTAAGATTCTTATTAGTTATTTCCATTAATAAAATTTAAGATTATTAATGTTTCACATTGTTTTACAGTTCAGTGCTACCAGGTAATAAAGAGCCATTTCTTTTTGAAATCTAGTGAAAAGAATCTCATCCTAAGTTGAAAGAAATTCTGAAATATTTTCAGCAGTTTTTAAAATTTCAAATATTTATTTCGAATATTCAAATAGGTTATGTTGGCTCAGGTAACTTTACAACTTCAGTTTTGCAGTTTGCTAAGCAACAAATAGAAATGCACCCTGCATGGTATTTAAAATCATCCAAAGTTAGGAATTGCTCACGGTGAAAACTGCAACACCTTCTTAACTACTGGGATGCCACAGAAGCACAGGAAGCTGTTCTGCCTGAACTCAGACCAGAAACTATTACATGTGAAGCTTTGCATCAGCTCTCAAATAGTACACATCAAAAAAAGAGAGTATTTTAATTCCTGGTAAAATCTCTTACCAAAATTTCTAAGGGCCTTGTGCTCTCAGATGTGTCTCAGGTTTGAAACACAGGTTCTAGAGCAGTGTAAATGCTTTGGCTGTTTACGTTATGTTTTATTTAAGTAATTGTGCAGCTGTAGCCAGTATGTGGATGCAAATTTAATAGTGTAGAAGGGTCGTGTCCATCTATCCCAGTGAGGAACTTCACATGTAGAAAGCAACCTTATGATCTCATCACAGTACAGGGCTTGATCTGATTAAATTAAATCAATGTAATTAGGCATAACTTTTGTATGTAGACAAATCTTCAGCATTGCATGAACACAGACCAAGAATAAACTTGCTCAGTTTACAAAACAGACTGTTAGCTGCAGCCTATCATGCAAACAGGGAGATGGGTTTTTAAATAAACTTAATGAGTTAATGATGCAACACTGGATGTGTTAAGGAGAGCAAGATATGTCCCAGGAAAACACTGTGAATATTAACCTCAGGCACCTGAACCAATTTGTTGAGGTTGGATGCTGTTTTTGTGGCTAGTTTGCAAAAGCAGTAGCAGTAAGGAAATACGGTTTTCTGCAGGTTTTTCCAAGCTTGTCTTCCATTAGCAGATGCCTTTCACTCACCAAAACTTTAAGTTCAAACAAAGGTTCTTTAATTCTAGCAATGATTCTTCAGAATATCCAGGGATTACATATAATAGATTGTGAGTATAGCATGAGCAAACAAGGCATCAATAATAACCTTCTAGCATGGTTTTATCTGGATGTACTGAATTACAAGGAAAACAGTTTTGGATTTTTTCCTAAGTCTTGTGGATCACAGATTGCGTGTTTAAAAGTGGAAAGGGAGTAGCCAGACAAAGGAAAAGAAACAACATAAAAAGCCTTAAGTTTGCATGAGTTTCATTATGCTGAAATCCTGACCTCAAATCAATAAGAAATCCTTTATCTGACACATATCGAGGGATTATAGACTCAACATTTTAGAGGATGTGTTTGAACAGCATTGATATCAAAACCTTCTGAAAACTGCAGGTGGATTATGAGCTGTGTACTGTTTATATCTGCAAGTACAAGCAGCTGAAGAATCATTTCAGACTATCTGTGCTACAGTTTTGCAACTATGCTACGTTTATTTCTATAATTAGGAAATAATTACTAAGGAGTGTGTGTGGGTGTCTATGTTGGTCAAGTGGTTAAGGCATAGGGACTTGAGAGGTCAGAGTTTTCCTTGCAGTTATGTTACAGATGTTTTTTGTGTGTAGGGTAAATCAAGTCCTTGTTTTGGATTTCTGTTTCTCTGTAGGTACAGCACGTGTAGACTCAGCAGTGCTTTATTGGCAGCACTTTGTGGGCCGTTACAAGATGTGTTTTAATATTTCTGAAAGGTGCAGGTAGTTACCTTTAAAGGTACAATATGGCTCCACTAAGTGTTAGGATTTGAAAAATATTTCATAATGGGCAATGCTGCTCTTCCAAAAAAAGTGATGTCTTCCAGGAATCTCTGCTTAGTGACTCTGGAAACCACAGTGAAGACACACTGCTTAAGCAGTTGTGTTTGAAATGGACCAATATAGGCTGCTCTCTGCATTTTCAACTGTTTGCTGTGGACAGTGTTAAAGGTGCTGAATGCTTCAATGCAATAACCATTTATTTGGGTGCTTTGTGAGCTGTGTAACTTATTCTGGGATATTTAAAACTGTGTTTATTGGGTAATCTCTTACTGTAATGTGTTTCTTGGACAGCTCTTAACATATATTCTGTGTTAAAAGAAAGGGAATAGACACAAATGTGTACCAAAAACTTGAAAAGAGAAGGAAAATTGCCATAATGAACAAATCATTGGACTATATCACACATATTATAAACTCAGGGAAATGCTCTAATATTTGATTTAGGAGACACCCAATCCAGAAACACTTTGGGAGTCTGCACAGTGTCTTGTCAATTATTTTAAAAATTTCAGCCCTCTTTTCCATATTGATGCCCAGCTGTCCTAGAGCTGAGAAATGTGGGGGAGTAATACTTTTACAGAGGAACTTAGATAATGAATGTCTGTTTTCTCCTTGGTATTCAGGAGGAAAAGGTTTTACATATTGAAAAAAAACCTGTGATATACTTCTAGAAGGATGTTTATAATATTCCTAAAATTAGTCTTCTGTTAATTTTCATGTCAAATGCAAAGAGATTTACCAGTGGCAGCAGTCTTGTTAATGCAAATCAGGAGAACTGTGGATTAGTGAAAGTAAAAAAGGAACAGCCCTGGCTCTGTTGTTATAATATTCCTTCTGTTTGACAAGACTATGCATTATATTTCATGTATGTATTTCATATATTCTTTCTGTTTTAAATGAGCATTCAGAGGGTTCTCCTTGACTGCCACTGTGAAATACAACATTTAGTTCTGTGTTTTAGTAATGCGGTTTGTTTGTTCGTTTGTTTGTTTGTTTGTTTGTTTTAATAAAGTTTAAGCCTATATTTCCTCATTTTTCTGTCAGGATAAATGAAAACTTTCTGTTTTAAGGACTAACAAAGTCTGAACACAATTCATGTGTGATCAGACTTCAGCAGGTAAGTTCTTAGTACATCCAAGGCTGTGTAAAGAGAACTTATTTGGAGCTGTTTATTGTTCTGGCTGGTGTTCTAGGGCAACAATAAGAATGACAAAATCTCTGATAGACAAAACAACCAAACATAATTTGGTGATAGTTACAGTAAAATGGTGGGCAACTATGCTTGCAGAAATACAGCAGAAGAAAAAGGATAGGTTACACCTAAAATAAAATCTTACATTTTGTCAGAAGACTGTTCTCAATTAAAGCAGATGCAGAATTCTTTCAGGGTTTTTGTGGCACTAGTACATCTCAGTGGTGCTCAGCAGAATATATCATTTATCTTGTTCAGCATCTCTGCTAAACAGCATTACCTTTATTTCTAACTCTCACTTTGTGGCCTCAGCAGCAGCTTGGTGACGGTAATGGCGATACCTGTGTGTGTTTGAAGTGGGACAGAGATATTGGGCAAAGATTACAAATCCGAGGCGAGCAGGGGAGCTTTGAAGTCTTGTTGAAGGATGGTGCTGGATCTAGGAGTGGGCTTTGATTTCCCTATTTCCATGAGTGTTTTGACCTTGTCTGAGCATACATCTTGTGCTACTTTTGACTTACACAAAACTCATATCTTCTGTCATGGAGACAAGGATTACGGTTAGAGAAACAGCCAATGAAAGAGAGCACCGCACAGTCTGGCATAGGAAGAGATGTGTCAGAAAGACCATGAGGAAACCCAATTTGTTTTTGTTGTGCTGGCCCCTAGTAGCTTCTCTTATAATAGGCACTAATTTCACTCTTGTTAGAAAGCTGTGAATTGTTTTTGCTGTCTGATTATAAATGTTAAGGCACTTATACAAAAAGATGTATCTACTATTCCGATAGAACAAAGATATTTAGTTTGTATGATGGAAATCTGCTGGACAAAGGTTTTCCTTGGGAAAAAAGTCTATAGTAAAATTTATGACCATGCGTTTTGCTAAGTCGTAATTAGCAGCTCGTTAACAGGTAAAGAGTATGGTGAAACAATGTGTTTTCCTGTTTTTTCAAAATGTTTGAATTTTTTCAGGAAGTAAAATCATCAATGTGTATCTTCTATGTATGTGTCATCCCATGTCTTCATGCATATAAATATACATCTATATCTATATCAATATCAATATCTATATCTAAAAATGTTTATATCTGTAGGAATGCAAATGTATGTGTGTAATGTAATGGCTGTGACCATATAGCCATTTTCTTACCCTCTCTTTTCCCCACATTCCACACCTTTATTTAGGCATTACACTCTTTCCTCACGCCTTCTGTTTCTCTTGCCTGTTAAACTTTGGACTTTCCAGGATAGAATCTGCCTTTTACTGTGTATCTTCTGTCTATGAGTAGTGCCTGGTTAGGATGGAATGCAGCTGTGAGTTGCATTTTCTATTCTTTGATCATCTTGTATCACAGCTAAAAGTGACTGAATTTATTTGTTGGGCTGATAAAAATGAATTCTGACTGTTGAGCAGTTGAGCAATTGAACACAAATAACAATCTTTTACATATGGAATGAAATTAACATGCAGACAATGGCTATTTTTATATTTGATAGTGGCTTTGTTGCTCTTGGATAACAATATAATTAATTTTTATCAATCAAATTAATATTTATCATATTAAAAGAACAATTATTTTTAAAGTTTTGTTGGTGGTGGTGAAAAAAATTGAGGAATTCTAAACCAAAGGTTACTTATTTGGAAGTGTGTGATAGCATAGTGAAGTAAATTAAAGCTGCAACATGAAAGGCAAATATTGTTGCACAATTCTTTTTTTTTTTTT
>VXBU01002214.1:172711-186385 GCA_013400315.1 Bombycilla garrulus
GTCTGCTTTAATGAAGTCTCTGTGTGCAATAGATACTTGGAAACAAGGGACAAAGTCATTGACAGTGAAATTGTTTACTTGGCTTGTAAAACCACCTTCCCAACTTTAGTTCATAAACTTCTGGTCAAAAAAAAAAAAAGCTTGAAAAAGTTTTTCTTGGTAAAGGCTAGAACAATAAATTACACTGTCTGCTGGAATTATGTATATCTGTTATTTTTTATGTTATGAGTAGCAGATTGGAACCATAACTGTTTCCATTTTAAAGTACAACTTTTCAATCTGTAAATAGGTAAGTACTGTATATTTAAAATAACTTTAAAATTATAAGAAAGACACAAAAATATATTATGTAGCTATTTATAATTTAATCAAGAATTCTTCATTTCAGATGTATATATCTGTAATTCCTGAGAAACATGCAGAGTGTACGTACACTTACAGGTACTTTTAACAATTGTGCAGGAAAAAAGATTCTAGTCCAGGACAGTGTGAATGGAAAAAACTCCTTCAGTGTAGAGCAGTTTTAAATTTGCACTCTGTCCTATAAGCAGTCCAGTTCATATCCTTGCATTGTAATTAGTTGATTTGTAATCCTGGTGACAATTTTGGACGGAGGCATTTCTTTGGATTTCTCTTTGTTCTCTAAGGATTTAACCTTTTATCTGTCTTTCCACAGGAGAGCTAAGACTTGGGATGAGTTGAGATGGATTCAGTCTGTTTGAAAAAAAAAAAAAAAGCCTCAGTTTCTAGGGTCTTGGTGTGTTGATTAACTACTTTAAAGCTTTCATAATACTAAAATAAGGCAGTTAATAAAATAAGGCAGTTTATATTTGCTGTACTGATACGCATTTGCAGATCTGAAATACACTGTGTTTTGGAGGAGTTTTATATTACTTCCTTTTTATGGTGCCAAAATATCTAATCAGGCAAGGGCATATTTCTTAAGGTATTATGGGAAATGAGTGACAATCCAGCAGATTTTAAAAGATCATTGATTACCCATTAATTTTCCCAGTGACCAACATTCAACAAAGAGGATGTTTAATATCGTGAACTCATTACAAGAGGAGACCAGTGGTTTCTGCCCACTTGTAATAACCTTTTAAGGTAAGAAATGTGTTACTATTCTGGAATACTATCTGTACTCTAGTAAATTAAGGTGGTTAGTTCATAATTGTATTATTGTAAAGTTTCCTGTGTTTCTATCATAATTTGTTGTGATGTCAGGAGTGTGGGGAAGCATGCTGGATTGAACAACCCTGTGGCACACAGCAGGGGATAATTGCCAAACATTGCCTGCATCATCTGCTCTGACGGCAGCAGTTCCAGGCTGCCCTAAAGGTACACAGTTGTATATCTACACATACTGATTAAAGAGAATATTGATCAAAATTCGGGCATTCCACTCTGTCGAGACTGGCTTGGAATTCTGTTGTCCTTATATTCTTATTCATATGTCTACTGCTAAGAAGAAACTTCTGCTTCATTATTTTTTGGGGTTTTTTGGGGGGAGTTTGTTTGTTTGTTTTGGTAACAATTAAAAAAATGTCTTGTTTCTGACAAGTTCCCTAAGGAAAGATGTTGAATCTAATGAATCAGATGTTGAATCTAATTAGGTCCATCCAGTAAGGGTGGTTGAATCCTTGAGCTGTGCTCCTACAGGCAGTTTGAGTTCAACTGACTTGATCTGCTTGATTAACAAAAATCCAGTTTTGAGGACTGCTGCCAAATGTGTACAAACAAAGCTGAGCAGAAGGATATGGCATTTACAGGTGTTTTTGTAGCTGTATCATAAAAGCCCATATTACATTTCCCCAGGCTCAGGGATGCCATCATATTCTTCCCCATACCACACCTTTCTCCCTTCCCAGGTTTCTTCCTGCTTGCTCATGGACGCAGAAAGTACAGCAGAGCAATGCTGCTAACAACAACAACAAATCAATACGCATCCAAATGGGATTAACCAAACTTTGCTTTTATTATCTCAGCCAGTGCAGGCCAGTAAACAAAACTTTAAAAATCAACTTCCTTTCCTCAATAACTTTACATAAGACCAGAGGACATCACACATGAAGCTTACTTTTGAGAAACTTTTATTTCTAGAAATTTGTCAACCAATAATTCTCCAATTCCGAAAATGTGTTGATTGCATGTGAATTACTTTTGCCTGCTTTTCTCTTCTTTGAGTTCCTCTGACTTGTAGCATTTTCCCCTTGAAGTATCCTTTACACTCTTTCCATACTGCTCTCCATTGCTGTCCTCCAGAATGTGTTTGTGTTAACCTTTAACATACCTCGACTACACTGCTTCACTTTTGGACGTCTCTTTTTGTGTCTGCAAATAATTTATACTATTTTCCTAAATTATAGGACAGGAAGTAGGAGCATAAAAGTATCTGTAAATTCTGATTTATCCTAGTTACATTCAAAGACCTGCCTACTAGTCAGTGTATATCTGGGAACAGTCCGTGTGTCACCTTGTCTGCTAGAATTCTTTGTAAGTATATGGTCAATATAAAGTTTTCTAAATTTTTTAGATGTTTTCCCCAAAATCAGTGACAGATTTTATCTTCCTTCCAAGTAATACAATCTTCAATGGGAAAGCTAAACCTACTAACTAATATCTGTTTATTTATGTAATTTCAAATAGCCTTCTAAGAATTCTATTCTAAGAATTAACACACCAATTCTGTGAAGCTTTCCTGCAGCTTTTGTCTGCAATTTCCAAATCAATCTTTTACAGAGACGTTTTTCTAGCTGCTTATACTGTAGTCAACATATTAGACTTTCTCTGTTTTATTTACAGTCTGAATGTAATATTAGAAATCTTTTTGTTCTGGACTTCATATCTCCTAAATATTTTTCTCCTTTCTTTTAAATTCTGTTTTCCAACTCTTCATCACGTGTATGTAGTTGCCCTTACAAATGTTAGCCAGATAAATCTGTTTGTTCTAAAAACTTACATATCCTCAAGTAAGAAAATATTCATGTTTCAAGGGTGTGGGATGGCAGAATTTAGATATTTGCACAGAGAAAAAACATGCTGTCTTCCACATTATTAATTTTCCAAATGCTAGCTCCTACTGTTGTTGGTTTCAGTCTTTTTCAATCCTTCTCAAACAGCCTGTACTTTATCTTCTCATCTACAAAATGAAGGCTCAGAAAAGAGAAATTTACTCACAAGGGGGATCTGTGTAGCTCAGGAAGGATTTTTCCTGGCCTGTTACACCCTACAGAAACTCTGCTAGATATCTTTAAGACCATGAGGGCTTTTTCTCGCTTCTTGACACGTTCAGTGTTTAAGTAAGAATCCTGGTTTTATTTCTCTGGTATCGTGGTAATTTAAACTCTGTATACTCACTCATTCTTTCTCAGTGTTTTCAGAGAAAGTGCAGAGGTTTTAGGAAGCTTCTAAGCGGTCAGGCTGGCTCCGGCTGTGGGTCCATCACAGCTGGAGTTGATCTAAGTTTGGGCTGCCTTGTCCTCTCCTCTATTGGCTCTGGCTCTGTGTTTCCACCTTCTGCACTGTGCTGGCACTGGCTCTTGTCTGATCCTTCTGTGAATTGCTCCTCGGAGCAGATCTGGCTGAAAAGTTTTTTTGTTTCGTTGTTATTTTTTTTTTTCTCTTCGCTTTTGTGGGGTTTGCTTACAGACGAGCAGCCTCCCTGGGTTGGCTCCTGCACACGTACGTGGGTGTTAGTGCTGAGGCAAGGGAAAGAATAGAAAACCTTGGTAGATGAGGCTCTGACGACTCGAATTCTTTCTAGGTTTAAGGTGCCATCGGATCCCACCGCAGGCTGCAGTTCCACCTTTTCTCTGGGCTGATCTCCACACCAGCACCCATTCCCTGCCACTGTTCCACGGCTTTCTGTGTAGCTGCACTTCTCCAAATCACGACAGAGCCCCTCTCCTTGACCCCCAAAACCACAGCAGTTGCTTCAGCTGACTGAGCATGGAGCCATGTAATGTTACTGCTGGCAGTGAGGGTGGAGCAAGAAAAGTAAATATTTTTTTAAAAAAGTAAAAAAGTAAAAAAAGTACATGCCAGTCATTAAGCCATGTAAAGTAACCATGGAATTGCAGCTTGTGAACTATATGTATATATATTTATTACATTTTACCAATGAACCAGCCTGTTTAGCCTTGACATGACTTTTAAGAAGACTGTTCTTGAATGGAAGATTGTTCTCCCCCACCTCCTCCACCCACTCACAACTCCCAGTTTAAGTCTTTTGGTAGCCACCTGTAAGCCCCTGTCAATATAAAGTCCAGGTCTGGCATCTTTCATATTCCAGAAATCCATGATGTGTTTTTACACATATATACATGTAATTCCATTTGTATTTACAGAGAAAAATCAATAAAGCAATAGGGTTATGAAAAAATGACAACTTTAACAGATTTTCATTGAAAAATAATTTCATATGGTCCCCTGAAGTGTGCAACTAAATTCACAGGGAAGGAATAGGCTGATCCTATTGGCCTAAATGATTACTGTTCCTTTAGCCTTTTGCATAAATGATGATCTGCCCCGAGATACCCATTCCAGAGTAGCACAAAGCAGGGAATGACTAAAGGGAAATAGTAAGACAAAACTAGACAAGAGTTACAATTACTGAGTAAGCTGGAATTCAACTCATTTGCTTTAGTCTCTAAAATACTGGTATCTAGCCTAAATTAATTGCTTCTAGGTCTTTTTTTAAGACAGGAGAAAGGAACAGACTTCTCCAGTGCCAGTTTCTTTTCTACTTCATGGGCAAACCCAGCAATATTGAAATGTGCTATGGTGATACCTCTCTGTATGTATGTATCTGATTATAAAGGAATTCTGCACAGTTAGCTTATACTAGACAGCTACTTTTAATTTCCTGAACTTTTATGAGCTATAAACTAAGATTGAAATTCAATTATGATATGCACAAATTTTAAATCCCTTTAAGTGTGGAAAACCTTTATATGACTGTCAGATTTTTTGTATTAGCTAACTGCAAATATTTAATCAACTTATTAGTTACTCCTTACACAGATAGAGCCACATCCATTTTTAAGAAGTTCTGAATTTCTAAGATATGTAGCGATTTGAACCAGAAAGAAATTTTAAGCAAACATCAGAGAAAATATAAAATCTTTAGGTTTTACATAAAAAAAAAAATCTAAAATAAAATAATGTTGGAAACTTTACTGTGTTTTGGCAACAGCTTGCTTATTGAACATAGAGCTCTTTATTTAGTCCACTGAGTATGTTCATGAAACCTTAGTAAATTTTTGAAGTAAAATTTGCAAGTAGCATAAAAATCTAGCTGGCTAATAACAGGATATTCTCTTGCATAAGTGTGGTTAAAAATAAGAATTAAAAAAAAAAATCCAGATTTTAAGGAGTAGTATCTCTGCATGGAAAGGGCAAGAGTCTAAATCTAAATGTAAGTGTAAAAGCTGGAAAAGATTGAACATATGTTATTTCCCACCAGCACAATATTAAATGCAATTATTTTCTTTCTGCTAAAATCTTGAATATATCTTGCAACACAACCTCAAAGAGTCCCCTGCTGCTGTTGATTATAGTGAATCCCACTTCCTGCCACCCAGTAAGTCTTTGCAATTTTCTCTTTTTCGCCACCCTGTGGAGATAAATAATGTATATTAATGTGGAAATATCAACAGCAAAATCTCTTAATATTCTCCACAAAATAAAGCTTCTCTTTAAATCAAAGGATTTGTATCATTCATTATTTTTTTGTGTAAAAAGAAACAAGTTCCTTATGTAAGGAGTTTGAAAAGTTTGAATCTCATTCTTGGAGAACAAGTGTACCAAACTGTATAGGAGAGGGATGAGTTTTTTTTAATTGAAAAAAGGATTTGGTATAGTGTACTACATTTAAACCACAGATTTTAGTGTTTTCCTTTCTCAGACTCATTAAATAGACCTTGACAAATCCCTGTTTCTCTTCCTTTGACCCAGAACCTTAGGAGGTGTTTCAGAGAATTTAGTGTTGTTTTTCAGGAATTGCTCCCTGTGCTGAACATGACTGAAGAGGATGTTCTATAAAAGGTTTGTCCTGTGTGGCTGTGACAAAAGTGTACATTCAAATCCAATACACTGTTAATTCCACACTCAGCTCTCCCCATTTTTGTACATTAAAAAAAGGTAACATGACAAATATACTTTGGAACTCTAGGTTGTAGAAAGGACAAGAAAAGCAAAGGCAGAAGATATGACCCCCTGAATACTGCTTTACAATCGAGGTTGAGGTTTCATGCTTAAGTGGTAAATTGCCATACTAAAGAAATGATTGCTTGCTGACTATACGAGTCGGGAATCTGGGGTGTGTGTGACCACGTTGATTCTAAAGTTCTCTTTTTTTGCTTAACATGTTTTTCCTTTTAATTCCAACTTCCAGGAACATAGGCTCTTTTGATGAACACCATAAACATTTCCTAAGTTAATTTAAAAGAAACCCCAACCCTATAATGCTAATCTTTCTATTGCTTTAATGAGAAAGCTAATTGAAAGAAATGTTCAAACCAGAAAAGAAAAAAAAAATTAAAAAGATAAAAAAGTAGGAAATAACTGTCTCAGAACAGAACCCTTAGTCACCAACATTTCAGATGGCAGTCTGAAAAGTCCAACCACTCTGTATTATTAAAATACCATCAAATTCAAATAACAGCAAAATACTGAGACAGAGGCAAATTGTGTCCCCTCCTCTGTGGTTGTGGCAGTCAATGATCCAGCCAGGAGCATAATTTTCTGTGGGAAGGAGGGGAGGGAGAAGGAAGGATACCTTTTGTGTTTCAGGGCTGGGGAATGTGCTACTAGAAAAAGTGGGCAGTTGTGAGCTGCATTTTATTAGCTGGTTTGGTACTTGGCAATAGTGCAGTACCAGTGCAGGCTGTTATTGACTCAGGGAGAAGCTGTTTCCTTCTTTTGTCCCCTTCTGCCCTACCAATAACAGCTGCTGGGAAGGTATTTTCCCCATGGTGTTTTGTTGAAAGGTAGACAAAATATTTTCAATCATCCCTCGCTGTTAGATTTTTGTGTAAATAATTTGTGTTATGGTAAAAATCCATCTAAGGCAGGAAGACTGTTTGCTACTTTCAGCCCAAATTCTGTAAACATTTCTATGCATGTTTAGTTTTCACCATGTGAGCAGTATCCATTTGGGTGAAGTTAAGGATGGCTGTAGCTGCACATTGGAAACTTGACCTACTTTGCATATCATTATGCATGTAGCACAATTTTAGTCCAAGAGAGTGTCCCGGAGATGGGAAGTCTGAGTTGTGAAAGAGTCCATCGAGGAAATGAAACCTAGCCAGCTAATATGAATTAAATATTTTTGTACTTTAGTGTAATATATTCATTCACAACTGGAGAAGTAGCAGGAATAACATAAGCATTAACAAAAATCAGAATTTATTCAGTGGCTGAGGGAGAAACCAAAAGCAGCTTGGATGGTGGCAACACACAGGTGATTTATGAGTGCCTTTTATGATTAGAACTGCAGATTTTGGAATTATTTTACACTTAGCAAAGAGCGTTTTTTTTGTTTTGAAAATGTACATATGCTAAGATGTCAAAAAATTTTAATGTTGGGTCAGCTATGCATCGTCTTACTTGTACCAGGACATTGTAATAGCAATACTTAGAAATGAGGATTTTGGAATGTGGAATGTGATGCAGGATTTAAAGTGTGAAGGCTGAAGCTCATCACTAACTATGAGTATTTCTACATATTATCTATTCCCTTAACTTAGCTCCTGATACTGCAGAAGTTTAGATGCCCAATTATTCACTGAGTGAATAATTCTGTTAGAGTAAATGGGACTCCTACAAATGTGTGAAGTGAAATGTGAGCGTGAAACAAGCGGGGCTGGGGCTTTTAATGGGAATCTTGTTATGCATAAATATAATTGCTATGTGAGGAGCCTTTCATGAATGAAGTCCCTCAACAGGCTCCCTCCAGGTAGAGAAACAGGATAAGGTGCAAATTCCAAAAAGGGTAGGCCCCAGGTTTTTAGAGACTTATGCCCACATTCGCACGCATCCGATAGAAGCAGATATGGATCTGTCTAAATTGAGCTTGAGGCAGGCATTCTTAGTGTTTTTTCTACTCAAGTGACTTGGTGTAAGTGACTTGTTCAGAAACACTCTGTAGGTTTGTAGCACAGCCAGGAATAGAACCCACATCTCCTGACTCACAGTTATAGACCAGACTTCTGCTCTAATTTGCGTGAAAACTTAATTGGCCTTGTTTCTTTATGAGGGGGGGATTTATTAATATTGTTGCTACCTTACAGTGTTTTGTAATTTTCTTGATATGATCCCATTCAATAAAGGTGTAGAGCTGATCGTGAGCTTTCTCTGAGTAGATGCAGAGCATCTGGTTCATACAAATGGTTTCCTACCAAAAAGGAAAACTTGGAACTGTAGATTTTTAATGCACAGATCTTGTGCTGTTGCAATGTTAAGAAGTCCTTGTTGTTATGAATGTGCATTATGAGTATATTGTACACGGTCCTGGTATGCAAATGTGTAGCATTCAGAGAAGTGAAATAATTCTGTGTTATTATTATCTTTGTAAATTGCATCTTAAGAGTTTGTTGAGGACTTTACGACGGCAGTTTTCTATAGTCACAGCTATACAGCACAAAGTGTTTCTTTCATTATTAACAATAAGTGAGCCAATGAAAATGCTTTTAAATATACACCAGACAAGCAGTTATCCAGCTCTTCCTTCTTACCATCCACAAACCATCTTTTAGCATCTTATAAACGAGCATGTAAAATAGCTTTGTAAACATCTGCTTTTCATTGTTAATTGTCAGGGAAAACTAGAGATTTAAATGCTTCTTTTGTAGCATTCCTTAATCCTATCAGAAAGGAGAGCTCTAGATGCTTCTCCTTTCTTGCTGCAGATAGCTTCCATAGGCTGGGAGCTTTCTTCCTTTTTCCTTTTAATTTTTTTTTAATTTTTTTTTTTTGTAATATTGGTAGTTTTTATTTACTTACAAACAGCTTGTTTCACATTTCATTTGAAAGGTCTTGCACATTCTTGTCTGTGTGGCAACTCAGTAAATTTAAACAAAATATACTATGGAATTATCTATTGCTGTATAAAATGTGTTGAAAATCTAAATTTTTTTCTCATTACGATCTGCTCAGTATTTTCTTTCATATATAAACTATCAGGTCAGGTATTGTATCATACATATGCAATAAGAAAACAGGAGTATATGTTCATACATAACATAAAAAATAATAAATAAAAAATTCACACTGCTACAATACAATTATTATATTTTTAGAAACACTGCCTTTGTTTTGGTTAGCTTTTCTGTTCTAATAATCAAGTCATTAATGTCAGTTGAGTGTGTCTGGCAATGATTTACTTAAGATAGCATTCATAACACACAGTAGCTGCATTATATAGGAGAAATAAATCTATTCATGTTACATTTCCTACCTTTAAAGCTTTTTTTAAAATCTTGTATTATGGTCCTGGATTTGTAACATTTGGCTTTTTGCTTCTTGCACACACAAAAGGAACATTGATGATTTAAAACTATTTCATGTTTTATATTTTGTGGACAGGAATAAATCTTTTCTTATGAGTTTGTTGTTTTTTCTTTTTCCAAATCCGCTTCATTTGGGAAAAGATACTTTTTTCACTTAGAGTTTGAATGTTTCTGTAGCTTTCGTCTTTTAATTTTGGTGTTTTGAAGTCAGTCTGCTTAACTGATTCCTTCAGCACAGTCATTATTTTAGAATAATTTAGATTTCTCCCTGCTTTGTTAATTAAATAATAATTTAAGGGTACCATTACCTATTAATGTTTTTATTCCTGCTATTCAATATTTACTTCTAGAACTTCCTAAAAGAATTGTTACATAGACCTCAGCATCACTGCATGTAAAATTAATTGAAATGACATATTGTTGCAGTTTCTATGACAACCATATCATGATGCTGATGCTCTCAAAAATTTATAAACTACTATTTCAACTATGCTAATAGCACTGAGTAGAGTTAACATTTATTTACTTAATATTCTTATTAGAATCAAGCTTTTAGTACTTCATTTAAAAAAAATCAGAAGAAGGTGTATGTCGGTGTTTTTCGTTTGTCTAATTTTTTTGTGAAAAAATTCTGGTTTTCTGTGAGAACCCTTTTAAAATCTAACTCTGCTATGTTATCTTGACGAAGGGCTTGTTCACTCAAAACAAAGAGAATGTACATCATCACTCAGAAACTTTTAAATGTGACATTCCAAAATAACTCCTACAGGGCAATCCATGGCAAAAAGCAGTCTTGTTTTGCTAATGGAACATTTAAAGCCAGTTTATTCCTATTTCTATTGTCCTAGATGCTAAACCTCAAATGTTTCTGACATGAGAGTACTGATTCACTGGCATGACTTGCATAAATAAAATCACAAGCTTAAGTGTCTTCATGATTAGGCACAGAATTGTAAACCTCCTAAAAATATTTACTTATATTACTGCCTTGTTTTATTGTAAATGTGAAATGTAAAAAGACTTTGCCTGGAAGCTTGAAATTTTTTTTTCCATATTAAATACATACCTTTAGTATAATCATGTTATTCCATCAATCTGTAGGCTTTTAGAAGTTAGCTGATTTTAACAGTTTGACAGGGAACTCTATTACTCAGGCAACACTCACCTTGGAATCAATGAGTGTTTTACTTGAGTAAAAAATTTAGGACCAATGTAAGATGCCTTATTCAAGTTACTTCATAATTATATAGATTGCAATGACTTAAAAAATAGTGAGCTTTGCTCTCCAAACATAGTAATTTTATTCAGTCTAACTTGCACTTATTAAAAAAGTGTGTTTTCTATTCAAAATGCATGATTCTCATGTATAAGACTTATTGATCATTGATCCAAATAGGAAATAAAACACCTTGATCTTTCAGTCATTTGTTTTAGGAAGATTCCAAAACAGTCAAATCACATTTACTTCACTTCAGTCTTAAATCTGATATTACACTGGAAAACCGTTTCATATAATTGAACGTTCGAATGCGTTGAGATCATGTCGCATTTCAGTTTTACCAGTATGAATGCTTTCAGTAGTTTCTGCCCAACATTCCCGGTTTACTAAGCTATATTTAAACACATTTTGAAAGATTTATACAGTGATTTGCTTCTTAGTCAACTTTGTTGCAAGAAGTTACTACTGAGTATTTGGGTAAGAAAATGCAAAGTGCCCAAAGAGGAGAGGAGGGAGGACATGGCGTGGGTTATGCCATGATATTTACAAGTTCCAAATAAAATTGCACAGCTTGAAGCAACTCTGTACCCCAAAATATCTTTGTAGACATTTTAACCTCTTGTCTTGGTATTTTCTAAACTGTTAATCCTTTCCAGCATCATCATTTTGAGTTTCTGTATACGAAGCATGCACTTCATGTGCGCAGGGCTTGAGCTTCTGGATGAAACAACTGGCAGTGACATGAGCCTGCAAGATTAGGCCGTATTGTCACAACTCCAAAAGAACATCCTGAAGCAAATGCAATTTATAAGTGCACAGTGGCAGTAATAAAAAATATAAAATCATTGCCCTATCTTGAAGATTTCTTTTATTTCTGTTCATGTGGCATGTATATGTGGCTAAGTGGTAATACATTTATTTGCAGTGTGGGCCAGTCTCCAGGTCAAAGACAACTTTGTTTATTTATTCTAACCTTTGGGGCTGGTTTTTTTTTCTTATGTTTTTGTTTGGTTTTATTTGGGTCTTTTTGTTTGTTTGTTTGGAATTTTTTTTATTTTTATTTTTACTCAGTATATGTTTGTAGCACAATAGTTTGGTCAGGGACTGAAAATTGTGCTTTGCTGGTGGGGTCATTTCTTATTAGAGGAGTATGAAACAAAAATAAACTGATGGAATAATTGCAGTGTTACAATAGAAAGCCTATAAATGCTCTGTTGAATTCCAGCATGTGCTGTCAGAATGGGACATTGCCAGTGAGAAAAAAACACCGTGATGTGCTGATAGGGGTTTGCAGTCATCATGTTTTAGCAAGGGCTTTTCTGCCACTGAGATTCTAGGGGAAGATCCTCAGCAACTTTCATGTTTACACCACTGACCTAGAGCTTACTCTGGGCAGGAATAGAAAATAGAGCTGCTTTGGGCTGTGAGGGGGTCCTGTAGCACAAGTCCCCTCTCAGCCCCTCAAACGTGTGTACAGGTATAGCTGTACCTGACACAGATCTTCCTGTCCCCCCTCCTTCCTGAGAGAAGCTCTGCTATTCACAGCTGAAGCTGGGAAAATTGGTATAATATGTGAGGCTACACAGGTGCATGCTCAAGGGAGAGGTGCCTTAGTATGAGTGTCATGACTTTGGGTTGCTTCTGGAAAAGTACATTTAAAATCACTGTTAATCTTGAGCTGTGTTTTTGTGTGTTAGCGGTGTTTTATGGCCATCCTGTTGTACAGAGATGGGAGTTGAAAAATTATTAAGACGACAAACAGGCAAATCCAGCTGTTAGGTGAAATTCTCAGATTAGGAGGAGCAGACGCATTTCGGTGGAAATATTTGCACCTTCCACAGTCACGCTACTGTTTTTCTACTTTCACTCTGTGCATTAAAAGCATCAGGTATCCAGTCTTAAGGTGATTCCTGATCACAGCTGAATGTACCTGCCATTTTTTGGAGCTTGTTATTAGAGTTCTCACCGTTCATGTGTGGAGCTTACTTCACCAGTGCAACTAGTAGGTAGGAGTTAAGGGACTTCAATCTTGTCAGTGCAGTCAGTGCTTTTTTGGGTGCCAGGATGCCCTGATATGATGGATGCTTTCTAGTAGCTCGAATGCTTTCCACCAGCTGCTAAAAGCCTCCAGGGAGGAACTCCCTTCTGGGTTAGAGCTCTTCGTGAGAGATAAGTGATGTGTTGTGCCCCTATATATATGGATCTGTCTCCTGCAGTAGATACATTCCCATAGCTTTCATGTGCCTGGAGCACGCCTTACAAAGTCATCATGCTGAGCCCTGTCCACAACTTTTAGCACTGTCACCCTAGGTACTGTCCATGGGTGGTGACAGCCTAGTCCTCCTTCTTTACTTTTTTTTCCCATTCTCCTTCCATTAATATAAATATAACCAAATCCCCAGCCTCAAACCTGAAATCAGCTAGAAGACTTGAGAAGGAAAATCTTCCAGGAAAGCCCGGGCAGTGCAACTGGCCTGATTTTGGCCGGGGAAGGAGGCGGAAAGAGGACGGGCAGAGAAGCTAGCAGGACGCCCTGGCACACGCTACGAGGGGACGCTGCCTTCCAGCAGGGGGGTCGGAGGGGATTTACAGGGAGCCGTGCCGGCGGGAGGAGCGGGCCCGGATGCGCTCTGCCCTACTCACCCCAATCCTCTGGGGAGCGCCCAGCCACGGCGAGACAGGCGAAGGAGGGAGAAAGTCTCGGGGCAAGGGGCTAAGGAAAACACTGCGTGGCGCTTTCGCTTTGTGCATTTCCCATCTCCTTAAATTCTCCCCGTCTTTCTCCGGCCCACGCTAGCGGGCGGGAGGCAGTGGCATGCGCTGTCCCGGAACCCCGGGCGCTGCGGGCTGCCCGCGGCGGAGCCCCGAGCCCCGTCCGCCGTACGCGGGGTCCCCGCGGCCGCCTCACGGGCGCTCGGCCGGCCCGGGAACGCGGCGGGCGCT
>VXBU01002214.1:204740-258978 GCA_013400315.1 Bombycilla garrulus
AAAAAAAAAGGCAGAACATTAAACAAACAACCCCTTTTGCATGCAGATAAAAGGCTGTTTAATATTAGCCATGATTTGTTTGATGTGCAAAATTAATTTATTTGCATTTTGCTTTTCTGGTATTTTGCTTGTCCGAAAGCATACTCAGTGTCACACTTGAGCCTCTCTCTCCTCACGGTGAATTCCAGAGTTGTGGTGAAGGCAATTGCTGGGTAAAGAGATTCTCATTTGCCAGAAGCCATTGACAGGCACAGGCTGCCTGTTCTCTGGTGTTGGACCTGTAATGACTACTGATCAAAAGTGTGAAGAGCAGTTTGCCTCTTCCCACCATTTTTGTATTAAAATAAATAGCAATGAGGAACTAGAGACCAGGCATTTATTCCCAGTATTGGTTCTTACAACTGAACTCGGCAGAACATGTGTTTTCTCAGGCAGAGGAATTGATGGGTTTTGGTTCTTTGTCTAGACCTAGGGGAGAAGATCTATCTATCTATCTATCTATCTATCTATCTATCTATCTATCTATCTATCTATCTATCTATCTATCTATCTAATCTATCTATCTATGGGGTGTCAAAATCTGAACTTGCAATTTCTACGTGGTCCACATCTTCAGAATGAAATTCAGGGTTATTGACTAAGACAGATAGAAAACTCATGTGCCTGAGGTCTTCTGGGTTCAGCTCCTAACACTCAAGGATTCAAGTCCTGGAAGATACCAAGCACTCAGGTCCTAGCTCAAAAAACTATACAAGCACATGGTGAGCTTTAAAGCCCAGGAATAATCTCAGTGGGAATGAGACTATGTACGTGCTTAAAATTCAGCATGTTCAGTTAAGTACTTCATTGGATTGGGGCCAACATGCTTAGCACTTTGGAGGGCTGAATCCTTATTCACTAGTGGTGGTTTATATATTTTTTTGGCTTATGAATTTCCTTACTGACCTGCTCCTTTGTTTAATGGTCAGCCCGCAACATGGTCAGGATTAAAAACTTCTGGGGCTTGTTTTGTCTAGAAGGCTATGGATAATCTCCAGAGGGAATGGCTCATTTTACATAATTACTGATGCTAAATAAATATGTTCTTTATAATCAACTTATGTTTAATGTGAAATTGCTAAGATTTTTGATCAGGAGACCAACATTTGACCCAGATTTTATTTCTGATTTGTTTGAACTATGTTGTTTATCTGCAGAAATTAATAATGCCTGTCTACTGTTAGTATATAAAATTCTGAAAATAAATTATATATATTTTTAATTGACTTTTCTGTTTCCAAGGTCTTTCTGCTTCCTACTACCATTTTTAAAACTTGTTCCAAATGAGCATTCTTCAGACATTTATTAGCAGTGAGCTTTATCTGAGCTGAGATCTCTAGGCAATACTGTCAGATATTTGGTCCTGACTCAAAATGTCTTGGCCATGTAAGGTAATGGTTCTAATTGTTTTCCTCCTCCTCCTCTCACCTGTTCTGTTAAGAAGCATAATCTTGGCACTACCTCAGCAATGTTACAGAAGCCAGAGAATCTTTTTTCTGTAATTGTATGTTTGCTATTGCTGTCAATTACATATGAGTTTTAAATAAATATTTGTTCATTATTCCCCAAATTCCTGACCAAGCATCATGAAGTGTCAATTGAATAAACTGAATAAAATAATAATAAAAAAAAAAAGTAAACAAAAAAGAAGCTGGGGGAAAATCCTAGATGTCTCCAGCAAAGGTAATGGATACCATTTCTCCTCAGCAGGAACAAACCTTGATCTTTTCAAATCTCTGAGGGAAGGGATTTTCATTGTCTCTGTAAGAGTTTTTGCTTGCTCCCACCAGCATGGAATAGGGGTGCAGTTAAGTGCTAGCTTAAATCTTGACTGTTTGTCTTTCTTTTTATGCTCTGTCTTTAAAATAGCTGAGGTAAAGTATTTATATAGCCTAGATTAGAGTGTAGACAGGCATGTTGTTGCACGTCTAGCTGGAGGGACAGAAGAAATCATACGTTTAGCTCCTCTTTCCTGCCTCGCAGCTGAGGTGCAGTAAATGCCTGCACTGTGATTGCTTCCAACGCAGTGTCGCTGTGTGGCGAAGGGAGCTGGCTCAAAGCACGGCTCAGACCATGCAGTGTCTGAGTGCAGGGACAGCTAGCTCTAGCAGGGAGAGCAGTTCTGGTTGCGCTCCTGGGAGGAGGAACAGACACGCCTGTGATGCGGCCCGGGGAGCAGTGGGTGCCAGCACTCAGGGCGAGGGAGGAGAACTTGGCCTTATCGATTGTTTTGATGCCGCCACAGACCGTGATTACTGACATGTTACTTTACTCACAGTGCCCTTCTTTCCTCTTGTGCAATCTGCTGCCACTGCAAGGTATAAAGAATGTCTCCAGCTCAGTGTGTGTGCCGTGGTTAGTGTGTTTGAGTGTGCTACAGGAGCAAAAGCTAAGAGGTGCAAATGTATGAGCAGATAAGTTTAATGCTGCTCTATGGACATGTGCTCCGAATCCACCAGAAGAATGTATTTTCCAATTCAGTGTCAGTAAGGTCCTATATGCTTAAACCACTAAGACTTTTTTTTTTGTCAGCTACCAGAGATTCATTGAAGGAGGAGGGTGAAGCATAGATACTTCTAGAAACATTTATCACCTTATGACTTTTAAAATCAGATAGCCCAAAAATGCTTTTAAGAAATTTAAATGGTAAAAGTGTTCCCAGTTCTAAGAGTAGTGCCAAATGTGTCAAAAACTTTTGCCACTGACATTTTTATCTCAATCTGAGTTCAATTTTCTGTTAGTGATGACTATTTTTAAAATATTTTTACTATTATTCTAAAGATTTATTCAGCTTGACAGTTGTAGGATTAAGCTTTACAAACAAAAGGATAATATATCTTATGTTTACAAGTTAGCCAGAGGCCAGGTTTTGTAAACTTTAAAAATTCAGCTATTGCTAGTTTATAAAATAGACTAGTCAGCTTTCTGAGAGAGAAAATAAATCCAGCAATGGAACTGATTTCCATGGGAGCCTGGTACTCTTATGTATAGTAATACATTTTGACCTAAAGCAATGTAATGTGTGAATCTTAAAAATGTTTTGAAAGAGGTAAAAATATGGAGCACAAAGCAGACACATATGGGACTTGATTCTGTGAGTATCTCATCCCTCCTCCGGGACCCTTTAGCTCCATGGAAAGGGGCACTAAGCAAGAGACCTTTGGTGCCATTCAGAACAGGGAACACACAAGATTTTGGAATCTGATTTTTCCAGTGCTTTCTGAGAATGGGTGCAATGGTTTTCATTAGTCAAGGATCAGATAATAAGTTCATAGGTGGAACTGTAAGTACCTGTGTTAGCAACAGAGGAGAGTATCTTATGTTTTCTGCTGAAAGCCAACTAGCAATACTTTCAGTCTTAAAATTTCAACTAAGGAGATCTAATGAGCATAGCGAGAAAGAGTAAATTCTGGAAAAGAATTTTAAGACGCATAGGGCAGCACAGGGACTTTTTTTTACAAGCATGAAATGTAAAGAAATTCCACATAAAAACAGATTCCTGTTTTATCATTTGCAGTACAGAAATAATTCCTCTTCACATCAACTGTATTTGCAAGAGGTGAAGAAAACATCTACAGCTGCAGTGCTGGACATTTTTATTTAGTGTGGGTTTTTTGTTTGTTTTTTTGTTATTTAGCAATGTTGCTCTGTGGGATTTGCCAGTGGCTCTGGTGCACAGGTCTCCTGTAGCACGGAGGAAGTGCTGCCCGGTTAGTTCTCAATCTTGTCACTTCTGGGGAACAGCAGTGAAACTGTTTGTTCCTGACAGCAGACAGCCCCACTGCAGGGCCCTGGTTTCATGTTACATTAAGTATTAGCACTGTTCTTTCAGGAGCTATTATGCTGTGACATCAAAGATTTTCTGACAGGGCAGTTGTAGGTTAGCACTGAAGTTGTCTACTGAAATTTTTAAGAATGGAATTAAATATATATGATCAGATTTAATATGAGAGATCGGAAACTGCATATAAAATAGAGTTAGTGGTTAAAGAAAGCTGCAAGAATAATTATTTGGTTTGGCCTATTTGTCCTTTCTTGTCCAAGGCAATTTTTATTGCCTTTAATTTCTGCAGCAGTTCCAAAAATACTGCCATATGTTAACATTTTTGTGTAACTGCTTATTTGCTGAAAAATGTTGTGTGAAACAGGAGGAAAAGGTCTTTTATAAAATAAGTGTTCAGTATAGCCCCTGCAGTGCTTATATAAATTAACCCTTGAACAATAATTGTAATAGCCCAAATTATTTTTTTTTTACTGATTGCCTAATTACTTTAAAGGATTGAGATACACATTTTAAATAGTAAGAAAGCAATTTAAATGGTGAGCAAATGCTTAATAGTGATCACTTAGACTTCCATCTTTTTGTAAGAGAGGAGCTGTAGCTGCGCATAGATTGAAATATCAACTATTGCCCTCTGGAAATTCTGAATCCAGTTTCTGTGTGACTTACTGGGAAGATGATAGGAATTTGAAACTTACTGTCTGTGTAGCGGTTCAGGGCAAAAAAAAAAAATAAATCTTGAACATGCGCAACTTCAAATGTTCCTGTAGATTCTTATGTGGTGAAATCAGCGTTGCTACAACTATAAAATTACTATTATGCTCTGATGAGGCAAGTTCAGTGACAGGAAATATCAAAATTAATTTTGGAAACACATGCCTGCATATTTTTGATTACGTTACTAAGGCATTTCTTCCATTTAGTATCAAGCAAGTGAATCATCCATTAAAAATTAAAATATGTACAATAGAGTAGTACTTTCCCAGTGGAAAAAAAAAAAACAACAAAAAATCACCATGGCTAAGAAGTAGAACAATACTGTTTAGTCATAAGACATAAGACGCCAGCGTAATTTTTGCTATATATTTAACACTTTTGGGCATGAGAAAATTACATAAAGAATGTACCTCTTTCTTTGTAGTGGGATCTTTCTGTCTTTCTGTCTTTCTGTCTTTCTTTCTGTCTTTCTTTCTGTCTTTCTGTCTTTCTGTCTTTCTGTCTTTCTGTCTGTCTTTCTTTCTGTCTTTCTTTCTTTCTGTCTTTCTTTCTGTCTTTCTGATGATGATGATGATGAAGTCCTTGCCCAGGTAATTTGATTATTTTGGGATTGTTCTGTTCACTGAAAGCTTGCAGGGTGAATTCTGAAATTTATCTTGCAGTGGAATATACTATTTGTGCTATGCTGATTGACCAAAACTGGCTGTATGGTAGCTTTGATCAGGCATAATGATTTTAGTTTATTTAGATAACATTGCTTGACTTTTCCTTTGGTTTTGCTGCATTGCAACACTCTTATCAGCAAATCAAAATCTTTACGGCTGAATGTTCAGAGCCAGATAGTTTAGAATGAAAACTCAGGCCTTTATATGGATGTGTGAAGCTCTGGGAATAGTGGCACTATCCTTAGGAAATACTTGCTGACAGGTGGCAACAGTGGAATACAAAATTATCTTTTAGCTCTATAATATCAAATCCCAACATTTAAAGTGTATATATAGATACATTAAAAGAAAATGTGGATAAGAGAGCTGGGTCTTTCAGCGAATATTCTAAGTGATTATAAAGGTACATGTCAAAATCTGGTTAGCTACTGTGGCTAAAGTATTTGTTGAGTAGTTCTAATGCTCTCAAGAGCATAAGACTGTAGGCAGATTTCTTTGTGATATAAAGCTGTGTTTTAAAACAGATTTTTAATGAACAGTGTGTAGTATCAGGAATCCATTTGACTTTTACGATTTTGGATAGAGTATCCTTTCACTTTGGCTGTAATTGCAGAGCCTAAGGACTGTTACCCTGGCAAGCATCATTATGTGAATGTGTCTGCACTGTGTCTGCCCTGACTACATTTTTCTTATTCCCCTTTGTTGTCTTTTTTTTTTTTTCCCTTGACTATTAGAGATGTTACTGTACTTCAGAACAGGAAACTGTTTAGGGAAGGCTTGTCAAAAATTCTGTCCATATAGGAAGGTCTAGAGTCCTCTCAATTTCCTGCCGAGAATGCCTGGAGTTTGTTGAACAGCTAATATTTCAATTTCTGTTTAAATAAACAGCAGCAGAACTGACTTGATAAGTGTGCCACTAAATAGATCATGTTACCACTTAGAGCTAATGCTTAACAGTCTGTTTTGCTCCATTTTGGTGGCAATAGTCATGTAATTCCAGGCAGTTCTAGGAAAGAAACAAACAGTAGCATTATATTGTATTACAGCAGTAATTATATTTGGTTATCTGCAAGTGAAAAGTTAAAAAAATATCTAGTGTGTGAATGGACATTAAGCAATTTTTTAATTGTCTAGAGGAAACAAAGGCTAATTCTGTTCTAAATGTAAAAGGTGTTTTAAAATCTGTGGTTGTACAGAACCCATATAACAAACCCTGGGAAATCTGACCTTCTGATAGGTCAGTCTAGCTGTAGCTTTTTTTGTTATAGGATGAAAAAAATTTCCAAGTCATTAAAGGTATAGGATGCATACACATAGACAGTAAGACAATAACCCTTGGCAGCTTCAGATAGATAGCTCTAGATTTCCCTGGCTTTTGTTGGACTCCAGAGCACTTAAAACACTTTTCAGAAGTTGTCTTTGTCTCTTCTTGCATGTTTAAAATGTATAAATACAATCAGGGGAGTATCAGTAGAAGGTGATAAAGTTTCTCCTCTCAGCCATTCAGTTTTGCTTTGGTAAATAGATAATGAATCAGGATGTTAAACCAACATTATATTTTCAGAGGTCACTGGGGCTTTGAGTAAAGAGAATCAGATTCCTTGAGCCCAGTTCTGTAGCTGCAAGGTGTTTGAATGTCTGTTGTGCATGAGCTGGACTTGTGTACCAGGACTATTCAGAAGGTGGCTTTTGGAAGACAAACACACCTCATGAGTTACAATTAAAATACCAGTGGGGAGGTATTTTTATCATTCAAATTAAAGATAACAAGGGTCCTTTTTCCCTTTTTCTCTTTTTTTTTTTTTTTTAATGTCACAATAGTAATTTAGATGCAACAGAAGTCTTAGATGTCTTAGCTTCTTATTTTTTTGAGCGTCTTACCTGTGTTCACAAAATCAGGACTCACTTCCTTTCTCACAGTTCTGTTTCAGAGCTGTTTGCCAGAAATAAAAAAGTCAATGGAGAATGGCCCATTTGTGGAGAGGCCAGCAGTGCTGGAGATACTATGGCAGGTCCTGGAAGGAAGCTGTGAAAACCTGTGTACAACATCCTTCATTACTGAGGCTGAACAGAACCTTTCTCTGTGTCCTGGTATGGGACCGACTGTGGGTGATTCAGGTCTTAGATATTGAATGTCTGCTGAATAGTTCTGCCCTGATGGACTCATGATGGGTCAAAAGTTGCTATTTGATAGTATATTATTTTTATAACTGAACAGAACTTTGCCTCTTCCAGCTGATTTAAAAGTCCAAAGAACTATGAAAGCACTGCTTAGAATGTATGTTAGACAAGAAGGCACCACTATCACCTTTGAGCCAGCATGGCTTGCCATGCAATCCATAAGAACAAAAAGCAGAGACAGTAAAAACCTGGCTTATGTCACTCTGTTGGGAGAGAAAAAAGCTCTTCACTCTCCCTTGGTATCCAGTTCCAGGCTACTTGTCATTTGCTGGCTTTGGTGAGAGAAACCTGAGGGTTCCTGATGACAGGCATTTTCCTCCAGGTTTAGAAGAAGGTTAGCGGTTTTATAAGAGTAAGACTCTAAGGAAAGTAATTATGGACCTTGGAGGAGCTTTACTTTTGATTCTGTAAGCCTTTTCCATGCAGTTTTCTTTCAGTCTCTCTTTTTCTTTGAACGGCCTAAATAACCTATGTAGCCATGATTAAGCTCTCTTGCATGTTAGAAAGTGAGTGTATGCAAGAGAGAAGGTGCACAACTGCAATCTGTCTTTTACATTTGTTTAGAGGTGATAAGGGGCGTTGGAGCTTCCAAATAGACAAGGTACTAGTACCCTGCGTTTAATTATTCTTCCACTCTTGTGAGAGAAATACCATAGGCAAGTATGTTTATTCTCACTTTTCCAGTTGGGAAACTGAAGCAGGAAGGTTTCAAGATGGTTTGGGTCCTAGCCAGAATTTGAACTTGGAAGATATGGCTCATTTCCAGACCTATGTTTAAATGGCAGACCATCTCTCCTTCTTATGCAATATTTTTTAATAACGATAAGACTTTATGTACCCTTGCATATGTGGTTAGAAATGGTTCTTTAATGTACGTGGAGCTGCCTTTTCTCCATGGCTTTTGATGGACCACAACTCTGCTTGATCCATGCTCTAGGGAGGATGCAGTGTTCATGACAAATCTGCCATTTATTCCTGTTTTCTTCCTGCCTGAAGAGGTCTGTTCCCTTATGCAGTGGACCATTCAGCTTTAGGGCCTCAGTAGTTCTGTTACAGTGAATTCAAGATTGCAGCAGGCTCTGCTAGGCCGTGGAGTTCACTCATCTTGCTCTTAGTTAAGTAGGCGTGAGCTCCCACCCTGTGTGTGACTGAACATCTGTATCTCTCCTGTTTGTGGCTGTGCAAGTGGGGCCTGAAATACAAACCCACTTGTTCAGAGCGTGGCAAAGAACGAAGCCAAGTTAAATCTCCAGCAACTTTCTTTCAATTAATCTTGTCCTTGCATTCTTTTCCTGCGTGCGTTTCATCCCGTCTTTCTATTTTACAACTCAGCAATATATTCTGTCTTGAGAACAACATTAAGTGTAGTTACATGCACACACACTGAGAGGAGAATATCCCCCCACAGTGTTTACAGCAACACCTCTAGGTGATGGCAGGCAGTAAGCTTTCTTTTTATAGAGCTCCAGACTACAGATCATTAGCTTGATATGGTGGCTCAGTGGTGCAAAGTCATTTGAATATTTATTACCCTTCTTAAGACTTTTGCTTTTCAAGTGGGAAATAAATGTGATAAGACCCCCTTTCTGTCCTCTTCCCTGACATGCTAAGGCACAAATATGTGAAATGGATTTTAATTGTATTTCCTTGAACTTTTGTATTAGAGACCAGCAACTTGGATGCTTTTGAGCAAAAACATGTGTTGAACAACTGCAAAGTTTGTTAGGTCTTTTTACAACCTTCCTTCAAAGTTAGATAGGAAGTTCAGCTCCAGAAACGAGTTGAATTTTCAAAATTTAATACATAAATATTCATGTATAATATACAAAGAGGCAGCTTTATAAACGTGTATTTGAATAGGGCACTGTTTCTTAAGTGAAGTACAAATTTAAAGGCCCCTTAAAACTGGACTTTGCCAACAGCCATAGATTTTTGAGAAATTGTAACAAACCAAACATTGTGTAAATGAAGGCTTGTGGGGGGAAAAAAGCCAAGCCTATTACAATACGATCAGCAAGACATGAAAGCCAGCAGCAGGCAACAGAAAGGGAGAGGCAGGCTCCTGAATATATTTTAAAGGTAGAATGTTGTCAGTGTGTTTTCATTTAGCTATTTTAAGATGTCTATGTTTCACTTGCTACAGTCACAAATTCTAACTGTGAATAATAGGAATCATTATATGGGTGTAAATGGTATATTGACTACATTTTTCAGACTCAAACACACCTTCCTTGTTGGCAGTGGAAGGCAATGAATGAGGCATTTTATTAAAACTGGTGCTTGTGGTTCTAATCAAAGGTCACTGGTTAGCTCTCACTTTTCAGTCTCAGATTTGTCTAGATGTTTGATCAGGGGGCTGCAATGAAATTATTATGACAAAGACTTTGTACTAGGCGGTATCTGTCTGCTGGAACTTGAAAGTCTTTGCCACAGTGATGCTGACAGCATATGAATGCTGAAAGAATGTGCAAGAAATGTTATGTCTTAAAGAAACCTTTACCAAGTATCATCTTCCCTTTGTGTTACGTTTGAAATCATTTCACTTGCTATTAAGGTACGAATGAAAAGGTGTTTCATTGATTAAAGGTGGCGTGTTTTTTTTTTAAAGTGTACTGTGTGCTTTAAGACAGTCTTCCCATTACTTTGTTCAGTCCCTGCTGCACACAGCAAGTTCATTAACATGCAGATATGCAGTGATTGAAGTCGGTTTGCCTTTTACATTGGAGTTGTCTTGATATAATGAGTTTCTCTTTAATGTTCAAAAAACTGTTGTTACTTCCTAAAAGGAGTTTGTTTGTGAATTTCATTAAATTTAATTCTGTCTTCAAACAATTTCAGTATTGTTCATTTTACCACAATTAACACGCTTGCTGATATTAAAAACTAATTTTTTTTTTTTAAAGATATGCATTTTAACATTTAGGCTATGTGTGGTGTGGGATTGTCATTGATGTTGAATGAGACACCTCCTGTTTAACTCACAGATTCAATATTTTAATTGGTGCCCATGTACAAAAGTAGTAGAGAAAAGTAGGTTAGCGTTACTCCAACTGCTTTTTCTCTGGGACTGGGATACACAGCATTCAGTCAAGGAGAGTGAAAAAATACTCATTGTGCCGACTTTATTTTCTTTGTTAGAATAGACAGGACAAATGAAGAAGGAAACTTGTCTGTCAGACAATCTGTGTTTGGTAAAGAGAGCAGAATGCAGGACGTGAGCTCAAAAAAGGATTCTTGTTGTTTTCTGCTCAGTATTTCTAATCTAAAATTTTTTGTTCACTCGGGAAGCTTGAGGTAGAATCTTCCTTGCTGTGAGGTCAGCAGACAGTGAACATCCAGTTGCTGAGATGTTGAGTCTGAGTCCTCAGTGCCAGGAACTCTTGGAAACTGCCTGGAAAAGAAAATGAGGTGTAGCATTTAGCAAGTAATTGGCTTGGTCTGAAAGAACAAATGAAGGTGATATCAGACTGAAGGTGGGGTGGGAAGAAAAATTATGCTGGAAGTACTTTTGCCTTTCAACAAATGTAAGTCCAGCTCTGTAAGATGCACTATTACTGCCCTGGAAGTCTCTCATGGATGAGAAATCTTGTGATATGTATTTTAAGGAGGGATAATGGTAGGGAACAGAAGCAAAATCTTTAACTTGAGCAAACAAAGCAGGGAAATAGGGAATAAGTTTGCATCTTGCCATATTAACATTTTTTAAATAAATGGCACCATTTCTAAAGCTGTGATTCTGAAACAGTTTTGTGTGAATGGTATCCACTTATAAAGGTGGCGGCATTGACACTTGGCCTTGATATGAAGGTAATGTTATCATCATCTTAATTTTAATTTTCATATCTCCATAAAGATGGATTATTTACAGATATGCCAGGTTACTGTGGGGTGGTTTTGTGGTCTTGAGAAGAATGCAGAAATACAGAAGTGTCAAATGGAAGCTCCAGTGCTCCCTTCAGGGCTACTAGCTCTGAAATTTTATATTCATTTCTGGAGATAGTTGGCAGAAAGTCTGGTACAGATTAAAAATGATGGCATTTTTGTATGCCCACAAAATTAAAAGTAGCTTGTATTTCTAATAATGGGCCATACTGTTTTGTTACTATTTGGATACTATTGCAATAGTATTGTTAAAGAAACATATTTTTCCCATTTGTACTACCATAACAAATGAAAGTTAGTAAAACACTCTACAGATAGCAACACAAATATTTCCTCATTACTGCAATCCCTATATATATTTTTTTAAGTCACCTTTAGTATATTATTAAGTGATACACAGACAGACTTTTACTGCTATCTCTGGGAAAACATTCCTTGTGTTGAAGGTTTTATTATCAGAATCTGTTTAATCAGTATTGAATTAATTTCCTTTACCTCCTAACTTTTCTCTCCAGTGATGAATCTTCAGTATTAATCAGAACATCCTGTGATGAAAATCTGCATTTAAAACTTACTGAAACTGCCAAGCCAAGTCTCAAAGTATAATTCTTAGACACCTCCTGAACTCTGTTCATGTGTTGTATTTTCTTATATAAATATTCCATTCACTTAATCTGAGATATCTTTTTTCCCCCTGGAGAAACTTTGTTGTCTTCCAAATGAAAATGTTCTCTGTGTAGTATGGAGAGTTTATCTAACTTCAAGCCCTTTTATGCAGAGTAGAGAAAGGCCTCTCATTCATGTGGCATTTATGATTCTGGCAATGTTGGTAACTGTATGGGAAGCCTTAGCTCCTCATTTAGGCATTTGCACAAGATATCTGACATGGTGTGAATATTCCCTGATAAGAATTATCATTTTATCTGATTTTTCAGTTTCTTGGTAATGGTAGAGTGTGAGAGTAGCTTTATTCTGCTGCCAATTAAGTTGATGTTAGTCAAAATTTCGAGGCAAATAGGAGTAGCAAACTAGGCATCTTAGTTGTAGAAATATAATTTCAGTGAAGACATCTATTGAAAATGAAGGATTCAATCCTAATGAATGTCCTGCTTATAGTTACAGTCTCTTAGGCTGATGATGAGTCCCACTGAAGTCACATAAGACTTTTTTGGGGGCTTCAATTGTAGTGCAGCTCCAGTTGTAAAATCAGATTGTTAATTGATCTTGTCCCCACCAATTTCTAGTTTTCTGTCTTTATTTTCTTCCCCTTCCCTCTTTTTCTTTCTTTCTTCTCTATTTGCATCCCTTGAAAGCTGTTGTTAATACAGTGCTCAGATCAGTTTTGTTTTGCCTTTCTATCTTATCAACTTACTGTTTAAGTATTCTTTTTTTTTTTTTTTTAAGTAATAAAAGTGTCTAAATGCTTGCATATGAAAATTTTGTAGAAATAAACTAGAGACTTCAAGTAGACCGGTAGCAGCAAGGATATACAGTGCCTGCCTGAAATGACTTTAGAGTTTGTTAAAATCAAATGACATTCAGTACGGATACTATGAAGAGAAAAATCAAAATAGACACCTAATTATAATTACTTTTTTTCCTGTCATTATATCCGTACGTGCAGAACAACTGATTTGAAATCACAACAGCTCAATTCGGTAGGTACAAAGGTTTTTCCTTCCTTTTTTTCATCATCCACAGGATGTAATGTAATTTCTTATACTGACCAAAGTCTGAAATTTCCTCAAGTCGATGGAAATGCTGCCTGAATTAGTGAAATTAATTAATAGCACATGACTGCTATCAAGGTTGAAGATGCTACATGTTAATCAAACAAATAAAAGTAAAAGGTTAAGCTGCTGATTTGGTCTCATAGATGGCTTTTCCAGCTGGACAAAGTTGTGTTAGCATACACTTTCACTGCTTTTGAAGAAATGTATTGGAGACCTAAGAAAACACTTAAGTGAGAGGGAGGAGGATACATTTGTTAGAAGGGCTTTGCAAATTTGGAGTGTGGAATGCATTGGCTTTCTTCCAGACTTCCACGACCTTTTGGAAATTTTAGTCTAAAGTGCCAGTTCCCTTTGTTAGATGAAAAATAATGTTTATTTCTAAAACTAGCCATTCATGCCTGTAACTTTCAGCGTGATATGGAGCAATACAGAAGCACTTCAGTCTGTATCTTATATGCTACAGAAGGACTGAATGCAACAGGTGCCTGTCATCTGTTTTCATATATTTTTGGAGGGAGCTTGCCTTTCTCCTTGCAAAGGGGTATATATGCATCAGAAATATCTGCATGGGTGCATGCACATTTATCTGATCCTGAAGGAAGGAAGTGGAAGGAAGTGCTAGGTTGCAAGTTAGACAATAGCTTGATTCAAATCTAAGCCAGAAAAGCCAATTAGTGTCAGATCAGAAACATACTAAATACATGGATGTGTAAACTCCTCTATGAGATTTGGGGAGGTTGGAATGATGGCAGAAATGAGACTGCCATGATATGTATTAATCAGGAAAGGTCTCAGAGGGAGAAAAACAATGATGTGCTGCAAATTTTGGTTAGGGAAGTCTTACTGAAATCACAGAACCAGTAAGGTTGGAAAAGACCTGCAAGATCAAGCCCAGCCTTTGACCATGATCCCGTGGACACTGGGATAATAGTTTCAGTAGGAATGTCTAAAGTTAGAGTTATGATTCACTCCAACACTTCAAAGTGTAGGTGTGATAGACTTCTGAAAGTTGCCTGCTGCTGGAATCGGAGATGTTTGCCAAGAGCCTCCAAAACCAGGCCACCTTTGACTCGGTGGATGCAATATGAATGTAGGATTAGGAATCTTGCTTTAGGTGCTCCTGTTTCAGCTGCCTTACCAGTTGTGTTAGAAATGGCTCCCACGAATGTCAGTCTTACCATAGCAAAATCCTTAACTTGCTATGCACTTGTAACAAAGCTGGGCACTCCATGTCCATATGGGACCGGCCCTGATTATAAACTGGTCCCCGTNGCTTGTAACAAAGCTGGGCACTCATGGATTCCCGGAGGAATGCTCCATGTCCATGTGGAACCATCCCTGATTATAAACTGGTCCCCGTTGATTCTATAACACATATAATGCTTTGATATGAGCCCCGATTAAGCTAAATTTTCAATTTAGTGTGCTGATATCATGAAAGATGTACGAATAGCTGAATTGTAAATATTGTAAATCTTTCAAAAGACTGTCCAAAAATTACTGACTTTTTGTAAATCATATAAGTCATGTTATTGATATTGAAAATTTTCCTCCATATTTTTTATTTTTTACAGTAAGCTTTTGTTACATAAAGTCTGCTACATAGCAAGTTTTAGATTAGCTTCCTTTAGCTTCACAATTTCCTAGGATATGGGAGGTAGAAACTAATTTTACCACTTTATCAGTTTTGGCTTTAGATGATTTGTCAAAAAGTACTAATTTTTTCTAAAATTCAGAGATACAATCAGAGGAGTTTTTTGTTTTATTTTGAACTATATTTCTTTTTGAAAACTGCTTTCAGTACATAGCACACAGAAATGCAAGCAAAAAATGAAATACAAATTTGGCTATCTAAATTGATTGGAATAATTCCAATAACTCCTTGGAATTTTCAGCTTAAGCAGAAAGATAATAAAACACGTTCTGTTTGGACAAACTATGCTTTCAAGATGCATTTTTTTCACATCTAAATTATTTACCTGCCACTACTTTTAAAAGATAAAGGTTTTGGCATAGCCTGTAAACTGGAGAATACCACACAGCTTGTGTCTGTATCAGATAGACAGTAACTGAGGAGACTTTTCCCCCTGACCTAAAATGCTTGAGATGCTCTGCACCCTTGCCTCACCCGACATGGAAATATACTTACTGATTTATGTTCTAGGATTTTTAATATTAGCACATCAAGCTGCGATGGGGGAGGAGGAAAGGCGTGAAATAGCGAGAAGTTGCAGCTCCGTATTTTCAAATTGTGAGAAAGATTTTGAAAACCTCTTAAGGAAGCACGTGACGGAATAGTTGGTCAGAAGTGGCAGCAGGTGTGGCTCTGAAAAGAAAGGCATTGTTTTCCCACTGCTGGGACTGGGGGGCTGCGGGGAGGGAGGCTCTGCGCCGCCGGAATGCCGGGCGCTCCGCAGACACAACATGCCCTAGGATGAGCTTTGTACAGTTGGGTGACAGACTGATAAGCAGCTCTCTTTTCTGGAACCAGACTCTAAAGTCATTCTCCCAGGGGTATTTTGCGTGTGCAGATATCCATACATTGTTCCATACATTTGCTGTTTCCAATAACACGTGTTGCTCTCTGATAACGAGTTGCTGCTTTCAGGAGCAGGCCGTCTCTTTGTTGCTGCAGTACCAGCGGGGAGGCACTGGACTGTTAATACCGATGCCTATATCCCATGTTTTTTTTGGGAAATAATGTTCTAGGCAAATGCAAATTATTTTATATTTTTTTGTTTCAATTCTATGTAATATCCAGTTATATTTGTCATGAGGTGAGGATGCACTGCAGCAAAAAAGGCATCAGAGAATAGTCGAATTAGGAAAAAGCAGGAGAAAAAACCCCGTGTACTGATTATTGTTCAGCCTAGAAATATTTAGGCATTATTTAAAAAGAAATAAAGGTGAAAGTTAAGTTAAAAATGTATATATAAATGGAAAACATAAACATTTTTTTCTGATATAGGTGCTAAATGTGACTGACGTTTTAAATGCAGGTCTTCTAGAATGTGTACTGAAATATATTTAATATGGATGATATCCATGTGAGATACCTAAGTGGCAAAAATAAAATACACTTCCAGTAGGTGCAGCAATATGTTACATTGACTTTGAGCTGTCCATGCCGGTTCACTGATGTGTTTGTGTACATCAGCGTGTGTCACAAGCAGAACAGAGCTGGTCAATCCATTTGTCCTGAAGACTCTTGTGAACAAATCTAATATATTCTGACTTTTTTATGCCATTCCTGAGTTATGACTCTGCTATAACTTACCATGAGGATTTGAACAAGGTGCCTGACTACTTCTAAAAACCATGATTTGCTATTACACTAATGACAGGAATTACTAAAAATCTTTGCTGCCTTATTGACCACTTAGAGTACTTAATATTTCTAAGCAAGCTCATGCTTTTGAGGAGTTTTGTCCAGAAAAACATTTCAAAAAGCAGTTCAAAAGAACAGTGAGGAAATTTGCAAGTCAAACTGTGATTTATAATATTATTTTTCTAAGTAGCAACCGCAAAAATAATCATGCTGCTGGAGCCAACAACAGTATTTTGAAATGGTAGGATCTAATGTATGAGGTTATTGCATATGAATGGAGAGATATGTTATTGCAATGATATATTTTATTACTTGCTTCTGTTTTTATTAAGGATAATGAAAACCTTCTGTTTGGCCCTGTGAACAAAACTAATGTGACCTTTCATGTGACCCACCTGTTGTGCTTTCACAATCGATAATAGTTACCTCATGTTAGGGTGATCTGGAAAATAGCAGTGTGCCAGCACCACAGAAAACAACATTTGTGTTTCTGTACTTTGAATTTGTATTTGCCTCAGACCTGAAATTAAGAAAAATATAGGTTATCTAACAAACTGCTTTAAAGGCAAAATATTACTGTAAGTGCATTGTCTGTGTTACTAGCAGATATGTTTTCAAAGGCATTCAACTTCTGAATTATAGCTGTAATCTGCAGAAATGGCTTAAAATCTGTGATTTTAATAGTATCAAAGATCTGGGAAAGTCCAGTTAGCTACTTTGAAAGTTACGAGAGTACATAAATTAATAAAATAGTCAATATATATACATGCAACTTTTCCCACTTTTTAATTAAAAAAATTACTTTTTGTTTTTTTTTCCATTTCATGTAATGCATAGTATTTATTTATTTTAAGTGGAAAACCTTGAAGGGCTGATTTATTCTAGACATTATTTTTCTGTTTGTATTTGGGTCTTGATTCTGGATACAAATGTTTAACCTGAGTAGTGCAGTGTTCTTTTTTCTAGGGGTGCATGATAAATGTATCAGGGTTTCATTGGGATGACTTCTAGGTAATGGGATAAGGATTTGCAGGATCAGGACCCTAATTTCAAAGAGGTTTTCACGTGTGGGTTTGAAGTATGTCTGCTACTGCTGAATTTGCTCGACAGACCAGAAAGGCTCTTTCCCTTTGGAGACCTTATGGTTTATCTGGTCAATGGCTTGCAAGCTAAGAAGGATTTACACATTGGATCAATGATCCATGAAATAAGGGGGATTTCCACAATGTCTGTCAGTGACAAGTTACAGTGTGGCCACACAGTATGCATTTTCAGAATAAATATGTATGTAGAAATATGGAACTGTATAAATGATTATTATGTGATACTGCCTAATGGTCAGGGAAGGATGTGAATAATGTATTATGTGTATTACTGGGAACTTGGTGATTCCTCCATTTCTTTTGTTTGGATTAAGAAATGTGTGTGTACACTCTGTGGCAATATTCTTGTGGCTGTACATGCATCAGGAAAAATTAGACCCAGGGAACACAGGAGGTCTCTCAATGCTACCCCTTCTCTCAAGTCAGTGATTTTTTTTCTCTTCTTACCCAGTAAATGTCCCAGGTACTGAAGATCAGCAGTTGGCTGAAGTTACAAAAGGGGGTCAAATGTCTTTAAATGGAAGTGTCCTCTCAGCAGCACCTTTGTGCTGTGCCACGAGCCTGTCAGTTTGAGTCCCTCCTCGTGGCAAATGCTAAGTTATGACATAGGGAGAGAGGTATCCTACTAAGTAGGCAGGGCTTGATCAAAAGCCCCTTTGAAGTCAATAGAAAGATTCCTATTGACTTTAACAGGCTTCGGAGCAAGCCCTTGATTATGAGGGCATGTAATAAGCTTCTTATTGCCTAATTATGCATAATGGTAACTTTAGACCTGTGACCCTTATGGAGGCTGGACTCCTTATCTTCCAAAATCTCCACATCCCAAAGTGACCCATTAGCAAGAGCAACACCCCAAGTCCCTTTCCTTCTCTTGTCTTAATGGTCTAAGCTGAGCTGCAGCTCAGCTGTTCTGCTCTGAGTCTGCCAACAGGCTCATATCTTGCATTCCCCATTACTGTACTGCAATGAAGATGGCAGGCGCTGCACTGTACATTTCACCTCAAATCTTGTCCATAAACCTGGCAAAGTTCTTGGGACAAGGAGCAGAGTGAGCAGGACCATGCAGAAACCGTGTGTGTCTGGATCTGATCTCTTTCAGCACGCCTGTTGCAACTCCAATAGCAGGAACAGTTTGGTTTCAGTGAGACTTTTTCATTTCAGAGGAGGCTAAAAGTGCAAATGGTGCAGTCTGGAGTTGCATTGGCTTTTTTTGAGAGTCTCCATGGAAACATCCTCCAAGGAGGTGAAATGAGCCTCTCTTGGCCTTCTCCTTCTTCTTGAGTCCATTTGTTGACTGCTTGGTGTGTACAAGAAGCCTCCAGGAGGCGTGTTGCTACAGAAGGCAAATGTCCTTAAGGAAGACAAATGATTCTTGCAGTAGGCACTTGACAAACAGAGCTTTACTACAGTTCACCTTGAGCAATGTGTAAAGGATCAGTGAGTTGAGTATTCCTCTGAAATAAGAGTGCTAGTAGCGAGACTATCAAGTATGAGTGTAGAGACAACCTGGAAGAAAGGAATATATCAAACAATTCTTTCCACAAGTTTTTTTTTTTTTTGGGTATCTATTTATTTATATTTTTTCTGTCTGTGAGGTTTGAGGTTAGGGTCAGAAGAAACAGAGAATGCCATATATTGTGTTTTTAACATCTTTCTTTGCTTTTTCTCAATACTTTTCAAAATCTGATTTAGGTTCTGAACTGCATAAATTCTAAGCAATCTGTAGCAAGACTTATATCTTAGATTGTTGATAAATCCTGGCATTTTGACTCTGCCCTGTGTCTGGTTACTTAAGATCGAGACACCCAAAAAGGCCTCATTTTCACATGGTAAATGGGCAGGGTTTTCTGACACTGGTATCTAGAAGGTATCTTTGTACCGCTGCTGGGATTTTTTGAATACTGGAAAGACCTAGATGTTTATTTTTTTTATATGCTTACTACAATTTGATGATAATTCAAGAGGAGAGTACAGATTGGCATTTTTATTTAGGACAGATAAGCAGGATTAGTTTTTCTGCTTTGAAAAAAGAATACTGCTATTTGGTTAAAAAAACACCAGTGGTTTTCATATACTAGAAATATTTCTGTCAGCCATTCATCTAACACGTGTTATTCTCTTCCCAGATATTTTCCCTGTTGTGTCCTTATTGCAATCATCAAAACCATTTGAAGAGTTTAATTTAGACTGAAATGATTCTCCATAGAATAAACAGAATATCTCACCTGTGAAGGATGATTACATTTTCTAAATTTGTTTTAAAAGGAAGGACCTTCATAATTCACAAGTGTTCTACTTGCAGTTTTTATGTGGCAATATTCACAAGTTCTACTTGCAAGAGAAGTCTTGCATACTTTAAGTCTGAAAATAAAGCACTTCTGTGTTTGACTACTATCAGCAATTTTATCTTTCATTTTATAGGCACTGAAAGAGTAGGGATCAGTATTTTGATTTCGGACATCACCTGGCTTGATGTTAGTGGTCTTTTACTGAAAAAATACTTTTTTTTTTTTTCCTGGTTATTTGTGTACTCATGATGTGCTGTGTAAATTATGGAGGTTTCAGTTGTCTTTCAAATTAGGCATTAAAAGACAGTTGTGATACAGCTTTAGGTAACGCTAGTCAGAGCTTGAGGTGCCTTGTGAAAGTATTAACTTGGGCTTCTGCTCCATCTTCCACATGTGTGGGTAATTCTCATCTGTTTGCATAGGGATGAGGTGCCTGACTTGCTGTCTAAGCTTGGTTTGGTGAGCAGTTTGTTCAGGCACCTCACTGGCACAAGTCACAGTCGAGTGCAATTTAGGATGGAAAGTCAAATTCTTCACCTGCACATAATTCCAATTCTTCCTAGCAGCAACGCTGGTACAGATTTGCTTTGCAAATAGGAGTAGGCTTGCCAGGAACTGTACAAATGAATTTCCATTGCATTCCTGGCAAGAACAGGCTCAAAGCATGGACTGTGGTGTGTCTCAATGAATCTTGCAGCCTGTACAGGAGCTCTACGGCTTTGCTAGCTACCAAAGCTGCAGGTCCTCAGTGATGGCCTCTCATCAGGGCTGTGGCCCTACCAGCCCTGTTACTCTGCCAGACCATCCCCAACGTGTAGCATACACAAATAGCTAATCCATTTATGCAGCAGCATCTGGCTACTCCAGATTTCCACTAAGAACAGGGTCTTTCAATAAGATTTCGATCTCTCCAATTTGTTAAGTACCCTTTGCTCTTTCCTCCATAATTAAACAGATACTTAGATACTGTATTCCATATATCTGCATCTGTGAAAAGATATATAGAATAGATGTTATCTCTGCCTGCATGTGTGAATTTCCATTCATTTTTTAGCGGACAGAAACTTCTGCTGTGGGCCTAAAGCAGGCCAAAAATGCTACTATATGTTGTTATTTCTTAGGCTTATTACATAACCCAGTTTATTTTTAGTGTCAGTTGTATGGATTTTTTCTCCTTTTATAAGAGGCTACATTTTTCTCTTTTTAAAGCTGTGTTAAAATTGCTTGAATTCATTTGATAGTGGTTGATCATTCCTTACACCTATTACTTAGCTTTAAAGTTCAAGGAATTTGTTCAGTATATTTCCAGCAGCTCACAAGCTATGAAATGTCAACATTTTCAATGCAAAAGCAGCTGCATGTGCTTTTGTTTTTTAGAGTTGAACTTGAGACTCTGTTGAACCAGTTTTTGGCATCATCTTTAGAAAAATCAGGGTCATCTCAAGATGGAGTCTTACAAAATTAGTAACTACTTTAAGAACAGATTCATTTTAAGTACCCTTAAATAGCTGCTGCAGTTTGGTTAAGTTATGTATAATTTGATTTCAGCTTCTTATTCCTTGAAAGACTTGGATATCTTTTCCTTTTGCATATTCAGGATTCCCCATGTCCCCATTTCTCTACATTGTCTTCCAGTGTTTCACAGGAACAGACTTCTGTTCATCCTGTCATATTTGTTCTGTATTAGAAACAGTATCTGAAAGCCAAAGGGGAATTTTGTATGCAGTAGTCTGGCCAAAAGCGTATTGGTATAGCAGGATTTCTGTTAATAAAAAGGAAGGGGAAAAAGAGAGAAAGGGACAATCCCCCTTTAGACACCATCACCCCCAAATTTATAGATTCCTGTAGGATTTTAAAAGTTGAGGAAAGGTGAACAGTTATGTTCTCATTTTTCTTGAATATCTCTCAATTCAGGAGTATTCTGTGTGCATCTGGCTAGCTGTGAATGTAAATATATGTGTATAAACAAGTTTTATAATTTGAAGTTATGCTGTCTCTTAACTAAAATAATAGCCCCAAAAGCAGCGGGCCTGTCATAGATGATATAGCTCAGCTTTTATATCCGCTGTTCATCAAAAGAACCGATGAAAATTTCATTTTAACTGGCAGCCAAGTAGCAAGAAAAATAAGTAAAGACTGCTGATGCCAGAGTATAAGCAACACAATAATTTGCTAAGACTAATATGCCTGGTTGTAACCTGATCATATATGGATCAATTGATGATATTTTAAATTAATTTATCATGTGACTGACTTGCAGTTCTAAATTCCAGGGAAAGATCACCACTGAGTTTGGTGAAAAATAGCATTGTTTGTTCAATACAGACGTTTTTCAGCCAGACAGTGATGAATGTGCTTGCTAATAATTACACAGGAAGTTGAGAAACATGTATTAGAATAAATATATTTTTTTACTGGCAAATGTCTCCTTTTTTTTTTTTTAGGATTTAAAAAAGGTGTTATTTTGTCCTACATAATTTTGTATTACTATTAATTATTAGGAGGAACAAGGACAAGGAGGAACTTGCTTTCAGAATTAAACAGGCCCTGAAAAAAAAAGATCCATGTGGGTTAAACTGTTAAGGATTTATTTCCTTATCCTTCATTTCTTTTTTTCCTCCTTCCCTGTTCCTTGCCATTAAATGGCAGGATTGTTTTAATTGTTTAAAGGAGAGGGGATTGGGGACGCTGCTGGAGTGTCAGCTTCTCTACCTAAGCCTTGCTGGCTTACTGGGCTTTTCCAGTTCACTGGTGCAAGTGCAAGCATCAAATGGTTCATATACAGCTCTGATTCCAACTTACTTGGCAGTTATTTCTTGAATGGCCCAATTTTACATGTGATTAGTTTTTAATTCTTAAATCATGACATAAACTGTGTGTATCATATTCCTGCAAAAGTCTGTTAATATGTAGGAGATAATTAAGTGGAAGTGCAAGTTCTGTTTTTCCCTGTACATCAGTGTACAACCACTGTGGCTTCTGTGGGGACTCCTGGTTTGCAGCTGAAGGCAGAATTCATCCCGAAGTGAAAAAACAGAAAAGTGATGCATATTTTTTAGGGTGTGACAAGAATAACATTACAAGATAGATAACTATAGCAAGGCATAACAAGAAAACTGTGTTTCTGTGAAAAGCAGACTGCAGTTATTTCTGGTCTGATCCTGGTTTCTGATTCACAGTTTTGAAGGCCAAAACATATAGAAATGAATATATTTGTGCATGGGAAGGACTTGGGAAATCTCTGCTGGTCTTGTTCGTATTTGGGTGGGCAAGAATAGGGCCAGATGAAATATCTTGCTCTGTTTATATCCACCAGCTCTTCGGTTCCAGTAGAATGGAATTGTAGGAACAACCATGCACTGGGCTCAAGATGAGATCATCTACTTACCAAAAAATGTCAATTTTTTGAAGCTAGATACTCAGTCTCGATATGTTCAAGGAAATTAGGTCTACCACTATGTCATGTAATAGTCATTGCTCGTACAGAATTTTCATCAAAAATATGCCAGATTATGCCACTTTTATGAATGATAAACTGTTAGTTTTATTAGAATAGGTAAAGTAAGGACCTATTGTATAATTGTTTTTTACTTTTAAAGTGAGATGGAGATATTAGGTTGTCTCTTTTTTAAGGTAGACTCTATATTTAATTACTGTGTATCAAAGTAAATAAGACTCCACTGTTTCTGAGAAATAATAAAACTGAAGTAACACATTGGTGAATCAGCTCTATTGGGTTTAGCTTTTTCTATATTCTGTGAAATTTAAACCAAAATATTAATTCCACCAGCCTGAAGGCACCAACATCTTTCCCCTGCGAGTTTTTCTGATGTAGCCATTGCTCAAGACTCTAAGGTGTAAGTTGAATGATTTCTCTTAATAGTTATACATTTTGATTGTATTGATCCTTTTGGGGTTGGTGTATTGTTATCACCACATTATGGTTGTTACACGTTGCTGTGGTGAAATAGTTGGAATAACAGAGACACCTCATAATGCTTTTGTAAGGTGGCAGTAATCTGATGAATCTTCCTGAAACTAAACACTTTTTATCTTTTCACTTGTTGGTAGAGACTTAAGAAAGTCATGCTGGCACTCAAAAAATACCGGCCTATGACTTGATGGCAAATTGCTACTTGTTACAATATTGTTGGCTGTGATAAAATTAAAGGGGAAAAAAACTGTGGGAAATAAATCAGTTATATTTGTTTTTTTAAGCCTCTGATGTTAGGAAATCTGCTCCGAGATCCTGTATAAAAATAAGGATGTAATGTGCAGTTTGTTTTTGCCAAGAGGGAGATATAGACTCTTTGGAGTGTCACCCAGTGAAGATGACACACTATGCAGTCAGATGTTTATTTACTTGCTCATATATCACATTTTGCCTCTCTGATGGCTTGTCTAATAAGGATGAATGCAATTGTGATGCCTCAGATTTCCCTGTGAACCCATAGATCTCTTCACCAAATTGACTGTTTCTAATTTTTCACCAATACTCTTGTGCAGATATATTTTTGCATTTTGCTATCATAAGCTCGTGAAACTTGTTTCTTCAGAATGTTTTATTGAGGAACTATCCTCTCAATGTTACTTGCAATAATAGCTTCTTTAATTTAAATCAAAATTTCTTATGTAATTTTATTACTACTTTTTTCGTAAATTTTTGTTCAGTTCTCTGTGTGTAAAATTATTCAATCTTTTATCCTTTTACCTGTCAATTATCCACCTTTTATCTGTTATTTATATTTCTTTAGCTTCCCAATTTATATGGAAGCTTTGATGGGTGCAAATCCATGTTCTGGTATGACTATAGGGTTTGAAATCCTGTGTTTTCTAGTATATATATTTTTGTGGTTTCCATGCCCTATGTAGTGCAACACTTATTTGTTTGCTCTGGAACTTGTAGTTGGCATTTGGGATGTATTTCTACACTGCACTATTTACAAATGTATATTTGCTTTTTTTTCTCATATATTTTCACTAATTGGGGAGCAGTTGACCCATTCTGAGGCTAACCAGATTAATAAACAGAAGTCTTTGAGAGGAGCATTTATTTCCACCAGGGATAATATGTAAACCTTAGAATATATGTTGCAATAGGTTTGCATCATTTTGTTTCCCTGCTTATGAGATACTTGTAGGTGAGGGACATTAAATGTAAACCTATCCTCAGAATTCCTAAGAGTAGCTGAAATGTTTAGATTTGAGAGTCACTTCAATATTGAATTCTCTGTTTTTTGGTTTTTTGATGCTATCAATGCTGTCTGGAGAAAGCTGAGAATAACATCATTACTGCATAGAAATTTTCAGCTTCTGATACAAATTTTTCTGGCAGAGATGGCTAAGACAAGTGAATTAAGGGCAATCTGCAAAAGACTCTTATTGATACTTTTGGAATTATGTTCCATGTTCTCATCATGTTTTTTTTTTCTTTTTCTTTTTTTTTTTTTCTGTAGAAAATCTTGGAAACTAAGAGCCAAAAAAGAAGTCTAGTACCATTCACGATTAGTCCATATTCCCTAGTTCTCCCATTGTCTATCAGGCTTTCCTACATTTAGACCTCTCCTCATACTATTGCAGTGCATGCAGACACTGAAAACAATGTGGTAGGAGAGCCTAATGTGAAATATTTTTGATAGTGTTCTTCAGAGTGTCATTGTGAAGTGCCTTTGGTTCCTTTTACTTCTAATAATTTGATTTCTGGTGGAGAAAGTGATTTCCAAACGCGAGACGGTTCACTTTACCCCTAATAGCCTAGATAATGCTTTGAATAATCAACATATAGAGGTAATGCAGAGAAATGAGTTTGGTAAGAGACCAAACCTTGTGTGTGAAGGTGAGGACATTAGCCAAAGGTGAAGCCATTCCTTCTTTCTACTCTGGTAGAACTTCCTAGGATAGAAGTCAGATTCTGGTGTGTTGAAATTTCCTTTTGAGGCCGTGCTTTGGCAAGATGCTGCCTTGTTGCTTATAAAATGACTAAAGTGTCTACCAAATGCAAGTGCCAAGTCAAAATATGTTCTGTATTTTGGTAATTGTGCAGAAAGAGCACCAGATGGTTCTGATGATGAAGCGCTTTGGGTGGGATCATCAAGTCTTAATGGATGGCAAACTCCAAAAGCTGAATTATCAACCTCTCTAGCAGCATACTTTTTATTGGAGTGGACAAGTTATTTTCGGAGACAGAAAAGAAATAACTCTATTTCTTTGCATATAGCTGAATAAAACCCACTTAGCTTCTCTGTGGGAGTGTCTGAAGCTCAGAATACTTGGGCCTAATAGAGAGGGTGCCAAGTTATGTTTCCAAAGTGGAAAAATGATGTTATGAATAATACTGTTTTTGTTTGAATAGTTTGATATTTTCCCAGCATGCCCGGTTTTCATGGTGTGCTGCAAATGTGTAACTCTCCTACAATATCAATATATCCTACATTTTGGGTTCAGGTGTATAGCAGTGTTGTTTATTTTCCACATCTAGTCTGAAATGGCTCAAGAGTGGTCTGTTCTTTTAGAAAATTTTCCTATTGGAGGAATTTGGACAGGCCACATTTAGAGCAAAGGAACTAAAAGATTAAATAGCAGATCACATAGCACACTTTTTAATTCCTGCAATGTTGCTCGATTTCATAAAGTGAGTCCATTCAAGTTGGAAGCGTTGATTGATTTGTTTCTGTGGTGTTAAAATTTGGCTTTTAATTTTAATACTTTCCATTCAAGGCTGGTAGCAGCACAACTTGTAACTTGTGTGCTGTAATCACAGAGGGTTTTGTATGTATTTGAATTAAATGTTCTGTGTATTAATTTTTTTCTTTTTGTATTTGTATATGTTTGCAAAATCCTAGTGATGGTAGCATTTGCTTCCAGTTTTTTACACAGGAATACTATTATCCTTGCCTGAAACTGTGCTTCTTATTGTCAGTGAAATAATTCCACCTTTGACTGCAGTGTGATTACAGGGTCAGCTTGTTGCAATATGTCTTGGATGCGGCATATTTGAGCTAATGAGGCCAAGTACAGCCATCACTCACACCATGCAAGCACTTTGGCTTCTGTAGGACAGGACTGGATCTTTGAAATGCTGCAAAATTTCAATTCACTAGAATGTAAGAATCCTGAAACTGATGTTGCCACATAGCAGCAAGTAAAACCAGAATGGCCTAACTGGTTATGTTCTCAGACCATCTTATTTTGTCTGCAGGAGTCAGGTTTTAAAAACTGTTGGGACTTGCTACAGAGCACAGCTGCTTCTCCATGTAGGGAGAGATATCAAGAAGAGTATCATATATGATTGATGGGAGATTCTCTTGTTGGCATTGAGCCACCTTGAGCATTTTTTTATATGACTGTCTGTTAATTTTTGTACGTGCACTTAAGCAACTTGTGATGAGTTCATCTCAGAATCAGTCAGCATGGTTACACATGATTCATCTGACTTATGAGAATAATGTAGTGTTTTTAAATGTAAAACTTTTAAAATATTTCAGTAGCATTTTTACTGAGTTTTGCAACGTGGCTTAGACTGAGATTCTGCTGTCTCTGATCTCACTAAGTAGAATCTTATTCTCTGATTTTCAAGGAGCTGACTTGTTATTTCACCCACTATAGGGCACCAGAGTTAGAAATATGTGTTCCTAGGTCTTCAAATTATGGCTTGAAAGTTCCACAAACTTTATGTTGGCACTTTGGGCAGAGGAAAATGTGATCTACATCTAGTATTTTCAAATATTTATCTTCTTGTAAGGTACTTTAAAATTTCTTTAGTAAGTGTTATATAGATGCAAAAGATATTCTTGTGGTGATTAACAATAGTAATTTCTGACTTTGCAATGAATTGCCAGGTAATTATAATTCAGTCAAGTTCTACAGATTTCTAAGAGATTCATTACCTCTTTGGGTTGAAAGAATACAGGATAAAATCCCAGGTTCACTAAAATATTTGTTCTGTGATAAAACAAATACAGGATGGTTTTCACCCTGTGTCACCAGAATAGCCACACTTCCCTGTGGATTCAGAGGAATCCCCAGGGTTTGCTATATTTCTTTGAGGGACCATATTTGTTCACACTGAATAGTGTCTGCTATTTTGAAAATTCCTGTCCTCTGAGAACTGTAGCTTTTCAGTTTCTCTGTGACAATTTACACAACAATGAGAACAATGGGATCTTGGACATAACTGTGACCTGCAGCATCACCCTAACACCCTTAGCTGCAAAGAAAGTGAATTCAGTTATTTGGAATCAAGGAGTAGTCAGCAATAAAATACCTGAAAGTATAAATATGACCATTGGAACTCCAACTAGCACTTTACAAGTTCTTTAATGAAGAAAATGGAGAATAAGGAAGAGAAGAATAAGATTAAAAGTCAGAGATATCTTCTAAGAACATGATCTTGGTTCCTGAAAGTGGATTTTCAATATTTTCTCTTTCCTTGATGTCCCAGAAATTTTTCTTATAAGTTTACTTATACACAAGCGGTTAAATTTACAGTGCATTCCAAAGGATTCAAAAATCAGAAAAAGAGGGCAGGATCACCTGGAAAAAGGGAAATTTCTAGCTCAAAGAAGCAAAGTGTGTCGAGTTAAAGTAAAATAGAGGAATTGGAAAATTTTACAATAATAACAAACAATAAAAAAGAAGACAACCCACTTACTTAATGGGTGCCAGGGAGTAGTTATAACTTGTGCTCTAGTGATTTCTGATGAACGTTGCTCTAATGTTCACTCTGGTGTTCGTTAAAAAGAGAATGGATGAAACACTGCCCTAAAATTCCACAGCAGGACGTGCTTCATATAGCACAAGACAGAAACACATTTGAAGTAATTCCTATAGAACTTTCTTTTTAGAGAAATCCAAGTTATTATCTGTATATTTTTCTTTTCTTCCTTTCTCTCTTTTGTTTAGTTAAAGCAGTGATAAGATCTTGTAATGAGACATGTCAGGCTGATGAGTTAATTTGGTGAAAATTTTAGGTTTGCCAACTTCTTGAGTGTGAATTATTTTTTCAAAATTTTTTTTGTAAGATCAGTATTCCACTTAGATTTTTTAAAAAATCCCATGCAAAGCATCTAGTAACCACCCCTCTAGCCATCAGCTTTTCATTGCTGCCTGTCAGTATCTTGCTGAGGGCAGGTGCAGATAGCCTGGGGCTCAGAGATGTCAAGCAATGCTGGTAAATGCCTGGAGATGTGGTTTTATATGACTACCTAAAGAGGCTATGACTATCTAATTAATTTTCAGCACATGAGATACTCAACCCTTCCCCCAAACTTGCCTTTAAATTTGTGGCTTGGGACATTCTATCCTAAAGTGCAGGGTTACTCTGAGTTTACTGCTATGTGATTCCTATAAGCAGTACAGAAACCAGGCTGTGAACAAAAAAACAGATCTTTTCGGATTGATAGGAAGTAGTGCTTTAGCATTTTAACCTCTTTGACTTTAATACCTAGGATTGTGCTTAAAATAAATTGGACTAAGGGGCCATCATATTTTTTTTTTGGTGGGCAGTGTTGCCTGCAAGGATTTCTATCTGTGGTGAACATATTTCAGTTCTGGTTTCAAAATGTCTTGCAGAGGTGAATTTTGCAGGAAAAATAAGAAATCCAAATCTTTGGATGACAGGCAACAAGTATTTGTCAAAATCTCAATGCAGATTTTGACAGGGGTGTCACAAATGAAAAATCCAAAGAAAGTAGGGCTACACTTGGTAAAGTCTCCAAGGGATGAAATCTTATTGAACTGATAGTTTTACCATTGAAGGCAAATTTCTGTTTCAAGGTGTACTGTTTCCTCAATTAAAACAATTTTTTCTTGCTTTTTTAAACTAAGGAAGTAGTCATCCTTTAGGAGACACTGATAGGAGACTGAAAGGTTTTTATTTTGAGGGCTTGATGAGGCAATGTGATTCATTTTTTTTTGTGATCTATTTGTCCAGCAGGTGAGAGTTAATTATCTTCAGGTCTGAGAATTGTAGATAATCACAAATAGAAGGGTCCTTTGGGCAGAATACAAAGCAATATCCTTGCTAGGGTACTCTGGGCCACATACTTGGGAACAGTTTTCCCACAGACGATGCACATGTAAGATGGGATTCTGATTGAATAGATCCTGGAAGAAAGAAATTTTATTTATTATTTTTCTAAAGTGAAATGAAACTTATAGCACCTGGACTTCCTTTTCTCTGATTACAGTGTCAGGATAAATGAATTTCAAAACTGGGAACTGAGGGGAGATGTTAGCGTACAACTAACTAAAAAAAAAGAATTTTAGCTATAATTATTATGTTTCAGGGTTTCAGGGGAAGAAAACTCTGAGATATTTAGTAAGGAGGTTTTGTCCCTCAGGGAATCCAGAGGAGTAGACCTGAAGGCAGACATTCTTAAGGCCTTCTAATTGATTTTTATGTCCTACTTAACTAGCTTTGAAAAATCTTAGCTTCAGTTACATGGGACTGTCCAATAGAGAATCCCAATATTTTGTCTGGGTTAATATTAATGTCAATGGGAACAAATGGCACACTTATATTGTAATATTACAAAATAGAAGTGTCAGAAAAATTGTTAGTTTGTGTGCAGCTGACTTATCTCCTTTTCCCTTTTCCCTTTCTCTATTCTGTTTTCCTCTTTGTTGGTTTTTTTTTTAATTTAATTGAAACCAGTAATATTTTGTTTTTGTTGTTTTTCTTTAAGTACACCGCAGTTGGAGCAGGTCAAATCTCCAATTGTCAGGGAACCATCAAATCCATGTTCTATATGGGATAATTATGCTGGAATTTTAAATATGGTGATGTGTTCCCACCCACTAGTATTATTGTTGATATCTCTAAAATATCAGCTAAACACTTCAGCTATCTTACCAATTGTAACTCTTGGAAATAGTGCTGAAATGGTAAAACTGGAATTTTTCAGAATTACCACTCCCCCTGCCCCCCATATACATAGATATATATAATATATCTTTTCTCAAGGGCTTTAGTTTCCTGTTACTATTCCAAGCCTTGTCTATGCATATGTAGGTGTTACACTATAAAAAAAATTGTACCAAGGAGTTTGCCGCTGGTAAATGTAGCACAAATACAGTTGAGTAGGTGTTTAAGTCAAAGTGCAGGGAGAGAACCTGATGAAGAAGTATCCTAAACCCTTTCTGTGTCCTGAGTGCGACAGTATCAGGCACTGAGGGATGTTCAGCAGCTCAAAGCCTCGCAACTTACCTAAATTTCAATTCTACGTGTTCTCAACTCCACATAGTTTTTGATGCTTTGTTGGGCAAGGAAAATACTGTCATGGAATTTGTTTTTATGTTTCTTTCCAGAAAGACCTTTTCTTTTTTGCTCAGAAGACGTCATCAGTTATATATAAAATATAAATATATATATAGGTTATAGATATAAAAAAATGGAGGATAAAGAGGTACCTGTAAATATAGACAGTTGATTTGCATCACAAATCAATGCAATTCCATTCTGTTGTGTAACTGAATTTCAGTTTAGTCCAATGCAGAGCTCACGAAGCTCATTCAAGAGACTTAACTGCATGGTGAATTACAGTTTGAATAATATTTTATACTTTTTATACTGTTGTTTTCAGCCATAGGACTGAGCTGAAAGAACATACCCTCTTTTAAACATAGTAGGCCAATTCTTTGGCAAAGTTATTTTAAAAATTGGTCTGCATAAAAAAGAGACGGGAACCTGACACATTAGATATTCAAAAGATAAAAGGAGCCAAAAACTACTGAAAGTATTGTTAATTTTAGTACAATTTGGCAAGAAAAATTACATTAAGGTGGTAAACTAACAGCTCCTGGTATGTGTATTGTTGTTTAAAGATGGTATTATATAATGAACAAAAATGTTATTATTTTGTGTTAAAGTTACATCCAGAGAACCCTTATGAGACTGTATTACAGTTGTGCCAGGAGACCCTGGTATAGTTGCAAGTCCCTGTACACCCATTGGAAGATATTAAAAAGCCATCATTCCACATGTGATTGTATAGTTGAGATACAGAGAGACAGAGAGAGAGAAGAGAAAAAAAGAAAGCTAAATATTATAATGCAGGCCGATGCCAACGCTACCCTTTCAGTCTTTGCATGGCTGATTTCCACAAGGGCATGACAGAAGTGAGTCTCTGCAGAGCGACTCTGGGTGTCACTTCCAAGCCATGTCCTCTGCAGCCCATGGCTTCTCCAGGTGTAGAGAGTAGCTCTGGAAGAGCAGTTTGGATTTGCTGTAAAGGTCTCTCTGTGCTTGTTACACCCTTCTAACAGCACTGTGTACTGCCAGGGTTTTTACGTTTGGAATCCCCGTCATACTTCTTGGGGCTTGTAATGCTGTAACTTTTCATTCAGGGCTTAATTTACCTCGTAGTGCCTTCAGCACATGGATCTGCACATGTAAATGCTGCAGAAACAGGCCGGTTGTGAAAGCTTTCTCTGTTTCCTTTAATCCGGTGGTATTGATTAGGAACGCCGCAGCCTGTGGCTGTGAAAACGCCGTGTAGCTCACCAGAAGTTCAGAGGTGTTTTTTGTGTCCCGGCACACCGTGTGAGTGGCAGTGGGCTGGTGCAGGAACTCCAGGGAAATTTGAGTCCCTTGATGTGGGAGCAGGGAGCCAGCAGCACTTACCACCTTTCCCCGGGCTGCAGAGGCTGTCTGCAGCCGATGAGTTATAACTGGAGCTCCTCCTCTCCCTTCAGCCTTCCAAGCAGCGTGGTGTATGTCTTGTGGTTCTTATCTGCTCGAAAGTATGCACACGGAGCTTATCAGATCTGGAATGTTTGCACCCTGGCTTTTATATGAAGGAACAAATGCATATTTAGGTATTTCTTTCATCTGCATGGTGAATTAGATGTTTTTGGCATTTTCAGGTGTAATTTTAGTGGTGAATGTAATAATACATTTAAATTAGTTGTTAGAGATATGCAGTACTTTTTTATGAAAATCCGTTTTAGACTTCAGCTGATGCTATGCTATGAAGTGATACTACACATATTTTGTATTCTATGCTCACATCCTGTAATGATTGGATGCTTTATAGATCTGCAAGGAGACAGCAGAGAAACCTTCCCGAATTGCCTGTTGAAGACATTTACAAAATAACACAATTATTTGTTAGAGAAGAGATGATAAGGAGCTTTTATAGCCAGTTATATAATATAACAGTGCCAGGTAATGTGCCACTACCGAGTGACACTCTTTTGGGAAAGACAGGGAACCACTGTCTGTGGAGTTTGGCAAAAGTGGTGATGTTTATAGGGTTCCTTTTTTTGAAGAGGTAGTTTACAGAAACACCATCATTGTATGTGTTTGTTGACATGTTTTTTGTAGGCAGATGTGAGGTTGCTCTAAACTGGAAGTCATGTAGTTTACGTAAGTGCTAACCAGAGCTAAACTGGATTAGAGTGGGTTTGTGGCCAGTCATCTCCAAGTGTGGGCAGAGTGAGCTCATATCTCCTTGCAGAACTGTGGAGATGTGGCCTATTTTAGGTCCTTCTTTTGAGCCTCGTTTCTGTAATAACAACATCACAGCTTCTGGGGTGCAGAATTGTAAAGCACCACTGCTACAGAGGGAAGAAATACTAGCTCCTTTTTGTGTATAAGGAACTAAGAAGCACAAAGCAACTTGGTTGAGCAAAATATCTGCAACAAAAGCAGCAACTGAATACCGAGCTTTGGAGACCAATTTTTATACTGTATGCACTGTGGTGTGGTTCTTACCTCACTGTGATGCAATGTGTGTTTTAAAATGACCACTTGTGGAACAGGTGGTGTGCTCTGATTCCTTCTTTGATGGATCACTTGGCTGCAATCTCTGTTAGGGAGTACAAAAATCCAAAAGAAGATCACTGCAGAGGGACTATTTTAAAATGAAAAGTGATAAGGAAACAGTGTTGTAGTTACTTTGGTTTGGTTAGATTATTTGTTTGTTTATTGTTTTTTTTTGGCTATGCATAGAATAAAGAAGAGTAAAGATTTCAAGAAACAAGCCAGCAAAGGCAGTAAAATACAATCCTTGAGTGTTTGAACAGAAGTGGAACAAAGGGAAGCTAGCAGGAATTTGTTCGTAGTGGTTAATTACTGTGTTTGCTTTCCTGTTTCAAAATGATCAGGTATGAAGAATATTCTGTGTGTAAGTAAAACATTTTTAATTGAACCATCTGGAAAAAGTGTTCTTTACCTGAATTAAAGAAGATTTTTAGAAATCCAGTTCAAAGGTTTTCATTACAATCAGCCTACTGCCTCCTTCATTTTTGTGATTGTGTCTAGACACTTACAGGTCATTAACGATGCTTTAATTGTGAAATATTGCACATTTAAGGGTGTGAAATTGCTATATGATTCAGGCCCTAAATGTGTAGTTTCATTTCTGTATTATTCCTTTTTCTCATTTCACATCATGCTATAATTCTGAAAATAGTTTTTTAACAGTTTTTAAATGATGCATATTTTAGTCCCAGCAGCCCACAATGATAGGCCACATTCTCAAATGATATAACATGATGCCATGCTTTTTACTAAATGACTGCTTCCATTTTTTGCTTCCAGACTTCCTTCATGCTCACTGATGACTGTGCACAGAAAATACAGGCTACCTGTAGAGGCTCTGTCTTAGATGAATCAGAATATTTTAATTAAGGACTATTTAAAATTAGTAATTTTTTTTCTGCTTTCCAAAACCAGTGATTTTTTTTCTGAAGACTGAGACATGTGGGAATTATTAAGAGCTGACTTGGTGAAAAGATTACTATTTTATAACTAATATTTGGCTTTTTATGGAATTTTCTTTGGTTCATAACACATAGGGTAAAAAAGGTCCTACTGCCATTTCATAATCCACTGTTCATAATCTATTTTATTTCTCTCAAGTGTTATCTTGGTGTCAATGTGTATTTGCAAGGCAAGCCAAAGCTTAACTTTTTGAAAATCGAGTAATTTTGAGGGATTGTGTTAAATTGTTGGATGGCTGTATTATTTTTAGTCAGGTCAGTGAGAAGTGGTGACCATTTACTAACACTTTAGCAAAGGTGCCTGAAATCAGAGAATAAGTTGCTCTTACAGCTTTATTTCCCCCCTTTCATAGTGGTATCAGGAGAGCAAGTCTTTAATAAGGGTGGTAGCAATCTTTTAAATATGCAAGAATTGAAGGTATTCAGAATGTTTTGAAAGCATTTCAACTGCAAAAAGTCCAAGTGAAATTTCTGGTGGGATTTTTACCAATTAGAACTGCAGAATACTTTAAAGACAATTTTGTCCTTGTATATGTTTAGGCAAGAGCTCTTCATGTGTGTGGTCACCTGGAGTTCAACTCGAGACCTCTAAAGTGAAAATGTAAATTGTTTGAGCTAATAGAATAATTGCTTTATTAATGTTGTGATGGATGGGTAAGAAAACATTTTCAGTTTAAGAAATAGTACTTGGACATCTAAAAATAATAAAAGTGATGGAGGCTATGGAATATAGGAATACAGGTGTAATAGAAGAAAAAGTAGTTAGCAACCACTCCGTCTAGTTAGGTCATGTGGTTTACTTTTATGTGTCTGTGTGTTAGCTGTGTTGTCTTTCTTTTGAGCAGAGAGCTGTGCAAGGTAAAATGAGTCCAGACAGTAAGAAAAAGCTATTTTCTTCCATGTAAACTCTAGATACCTCATACTTGAAATGTCACTGTGAATAACTGTTTCTGGTAGATTAGCCTGTCTTCAGCTTTTTTCTTGCACTCTGTGTTGGTAGACTATGGTTATTACTGAACCCTTCCTGGATTGCACTATTTTATTAAATTTACTAAGGGAAAGTGGTTGAAGGACAAGTAGGTTTTGTACAGTCTGCTAAGTGCAACAGACACCTCAGCTCTGATGAGTCCCTTTTGAACAGACCGGGCTCCTCAGGGTTGGGCTTTTTTCCGCCCACCCTGCCCAACTCCATAGTGGATAAGCCCGCAGCTGATTCACAGCTCTGAGGTGTTATCTGAGCAACAAGCCTTCCTTTGCTCAGGATCACTGGGTACAGTTAGCCCTCTTCTGCCTCCTCCCTCACTTGCACTGTTGCTGTTAGAATTAAGGCACCACATACATATTGTTCTGCAGGATTTTTTACCAAACTGAACCTTTTGCCTGGTAGATTACCGGAGTGCTAAAGCTAAGTTTAAAACTTTGTATGTTTAACCTTTCCCCCTAATTGCTTGCCCAGAATAAAGGTTTGGTGCTTTGTTCCTAAATTCTCAACATGAGGTGGTATGCATTAAAGTGTATTTATACTTTCAGATTAATTAACTGTGACCTTATGAACCACTGTCCTTGTTTAATTGGTGGCTCCAAAGCACACTAATGGCATAAATCAGCTGATAATGAGATTCAGACTAGCTTTTAAAATATATAATAACAACACTGCATTGATAGAGCAAATGAGGTTTGTTGACTCTCTGTTGGTATTACAGGAGAGAAGACACAATTAAATGCGTACTTTCAGGATGGGGGAGGGCTAGGTTGGAATGAATAATATGCACTTCAGGGTGGGTGTATGAAATAAGGAGGATATTCTGCATCAAGATAAGTTTGGTATTCTGTCCTTGTCTCTAGGCACTGTGCAGTACTGGCTGGTGCACTTTAGGATACAGAAATGTTGTGGGAAGGTGTTTCTTAAAGATTACTGGGGGCTAACAAAAATGACAATTTCATCTTTAAATATAGTTACATGTTTTTAAACTGAGCTTACACCCACTGTTTTATGAACTGCAAATTAATCAGATAGCTCCCAGAGAACAAAAAGGTTTTGACCTAAACTAGTTGCCCAGGCTCCATTACTATTTTCAGTTTAATGTTACCCATATCCATCCTCACATTTTGGAAAGAAAACAAGGGCTGTGCAACAAAGTTTCTTTGTTTTCCTAAGAACTAAAAATGTGCTGTATGTAGACCAAACAATAAAAATAAACTACTGAACTACCTTCTAATGCATGGGGGTTCTGGAGAGAGGAAACCATGGATATTTAGAGGCATAAAGTGAGTCATTGTGCTAGTTAAAGAATTTTATAAGGCGGGCTCTGTGGGTTTGAGTTGCATCTGTTACCTTTCCAACTAGAACTGAGGGGTATGCAGGAAAAAGAATGTTGGATTTAATCATGCCTTATAGTGACTGCATTGTACTTAAGCTAAGCTTCTAACTGGGATCTAGACCATAAGAGAACAAAATCCTTAGTCTTTCTTCTTTGTATAAGTTTTCCCTTAGATGGGTTCCAATTAAATGACCTAAACAATAATTTTACACTATGTAAGCTGCAAAATGCTGTTAACAAATGACTTTAAAAAAAGTAATAAATGTTCTGTAACACTTGAAAACATAAAAAAGGAAAAAATCTCCAAGCCAGAAACCCCCTCATAGCTATTTTCCTTATTAAAAGATAACCATGCTTGCATTTATGACAGTTCTTAGAAGCCATAATGGACTGGGTTGCTATGGTGTGAGATGCAGAACAATGAAATAATTGTTTCTCTTGGTATTGGCTTCCTGGAAACAAATTCTGTGTAAATTACTTGGCTGAAAGTGTGACAACAGTCTTGTGTTCTGTTTTATTCGGTTCATGGATAAAAATCTTAACTATTTTATAATAATAAAAACGTAGCATTTATCAGTTCCAGGCTTTCTTTTGTTTCAACTTTTTTTTCCTTTTATGTTTTCAGGTCAGTTTCATGAATTCAAAAGCAACTTACCAGTGATTTCTGGGAGCTGGGGCTGATTTTCTTGTGTATTTGTAAGTATTTATCCTTTTCCCTGTTATGTGCATCTTTCTAATACTCTTTGTCATGGGGAATGGAAGCAATTTTGAAATGTCACTGTTGTATCATAATTTTAGCATGTTCATTTAGCAAGAATTTGACCTTACTACTTTTAAACTTTTGGTAGATTTTTTTGCTACCAACTTTTGCTATTCAGAGGAGCTACAAATAATGAATTAACAGTAAATATTATTTCAAGCTTTATTTTGATTTTTGTAATAATAACAATGATGGGAGAATAGCTTACAGTAACATATCAATGGTGGCACTTGCTAACAACATCACTGCATCTTGTTTCTGCAATGAAAATAATTTCTAGAAAAGAACTGGACTGTGACTCAAGACAGACAGGACTTTTAGAGGAAACACTGTGGGGTGTTATTGAGGAAATACTAGGATGACTGGCATCTGCTGAACTAGGAATACATTTTTAAATCCCTTGGAGAAATCTGGCCTTTATGGTTTCAGCAAAACCATGGTCATTGAGGCCACAGCTTGGGAACATGGTTCAGAGTATGCCCGAGTTCAAATACATCAAAGGGGACTACACCTAAACAGAAATGCTTTGAGAAAGGGAAAGCCAGAGGAGAGGATCTGGGAGGAAGAAAGTTATTGATGAAACAAATAGAAAGCTTTCAGAGTTGCTGTTTTGGGTGGTGCTCAGCTTTGGTCAAGTATAATAAGGAAAATCTAATGGCCCCTAGACTTGGCATGATAGAAATTATTGCAATACCTCATGTATAATGTAGTATAAATGAAACCAATCTATGCAGCTTGTTCACTTAAGTCACAAATATAGTTTATGAATAAATATTTGTTCAATCATTTGTGGAAAAAGATGTTCACAAAACTGCATTCATCAGGGAAAAATATGGCTGGTTCTCTCAATATGGAAATGTGTTCAATTTGTACTAACCCTTCCTCTTTACAAATGTTCATTTTCACATATGGTTTTGCTATTCTATTTCCACTTTCCTTCATTTACAGGTCAGGATTTTTTTTTAATTAACATTTTCAGTCAGAGATAAATAAAATATTATCAAATAAGAAAAACAGTTTAAAACCAAATATTAACATTGAAAAATAGTTTTGAGAAGGCAATATAAAGTGATTACTGAATTGAGAGTGAGGAATTTGTTATATTCTTTCTCGCTTTGCTACTGCTTACTTTTTTTAAGCAATCAGTTTCTTTTCTTCATTTTTCTCTTTTATAAATGGAAATATTAATACATTAATCTATACAAAGAGTAGCTCTTTATACCTCAATATAGAGCACATACTTTCCAAGGAAAGCAATGGAATAAATTCAGTAGTAGTTTCATAGTGAATTTTTTGTGTACCAAACTAGTTGGGTGAGAAGTTGTAAGTATTCAGTTCATGTTCATGTAGTATTACAAACATAAAAAGGGCTCTACTAATTATCTTGTGGACTGCTGGTCCGAGTCCTGCTCTTCTCGGCTGACATCAACAAAGAGCTGCAGTAAACAAAAGTGATGTAGAAAAGTACTTTGAAAACAATCCTTGTGTTCAGGTCAATCAAGTAAGTATTTAAATTTCCATGAGAGGTATTGACTCTGTTGATCACACGACTGCACAGTGGCTGTTGCAGGGAAAGTTGTCAGCACAGCTGAGACACCTGATGTATTGTGGCCATGAGAGCTGGGACGTGGTTCAGCAGCCTGAAGTTGAGTTGGTGGCTGCATGAAAGGATGAGCCACATCCTGGCCTGTGATTGGTGTCCTCTGCCACCCAGGCCTCAATCACAGTGACACGAATATCTGGAGAAGCCAACACTGTGCTGACTGCTCTTCTCTGCTTAAACGACTCATTTTAGTGTTTAGCACTATATATCTAGAAACATATGTTAACCTTAAGTTCACATAAACTGAAAATAAAATGAAATGTAGGAGGTACTACTGATGGATTCAGCCCTGTGTCTCCTCACATACTGAGAGAAAACATTGAAGTACAGCTTCTACAGTAATATAGGTTTTGATCTTCTTAAATAATCTCTATTGTGCTTCTCCAAACTTACAAATATTCTGTACACGAGTTAGGCGGATACAGAATCTTAAGGTAACAGGACTATGCACAGTGTCATAAATGAGACCGATAAAATAGACTAATGGGACAGGTTGTGACCTGAGGTACCTTTCCATTTAAAGACTTGATTTCTGCAAATACTTATGCATGTGAGCTGACCATGGAACGTGATGGACTCAGGATCAAGGCTTGAGGCTCAGCAAATAGGCCCTAAGCAAAGAAGGAGGTGGGAGCTTTGGGAGGTGGCGTGGAAGACAAGAAGTTTGCTTGTATAAGGAGTTTTGAGAATAAATTCTAAGCAGTATTTAAAAAATGCTAATGAGAAGTGTATATCTTTTTCATGTTATGCTATAATATTTGGGCATATTTTTTGTTTGTTTGATCTGTACTCCAAAGGGAAGGAGTGCAGATCAGTTCTGGGAAGGTTGATCTTTGAAACTGCATATTTTTATATGGGAATACAGCAAGATCAGCTAAATGCTGCTATGGGTCTATACCTAAGCTATTTCAACCAGGGGCTATACTAACTTTTTCCTCAAATTTTTGAAAGTTTTGTCATAGATGCATTCTGCTGTAACATGTAATTACTTGGATCATCCAGTTCAGGCAACTTTGGGATTTTTTTGGTCATATTTGGCTAGTTTTGTTCAGGGGAAAACAGGATTGATGATTCATACGAAAGTCAATTTCATGGAAAATGTTACATTTGTGCTTTTGTTTTATGCCCACAGAGTAATTGTCCTAACTAAAGGTTACTTTTTTTTTTTTTTCAAGAATGTGGTTTTAACATGGTTTAATTTATTTAATTGTTCTTCTCAAGTAGGTTTGCCCAGTAGTAAACTGCAATAGTTATTTAAAGGTATAAATGGCAAAATAAATGTCATCTAATAACCCAAATTTGCTTGTGCACCAGCAATTATATACATCTTGTTACTAGCAGTTCAATTTCTGTGTAAACATTTTATTGTGACTTGACTACAATGTGAAAGCACTGACAGAGTGAGAAAAATAAAACCCAAAATGAGAGGTGTTAAGGTCCATGAAACTTCAGTGTCTTGAGCTCTACAGTGAAAAACCTGTACTGAAAACATGGTGAAAAGATATAATTGCATTTGGGAATAAAATCAAATTTCTTTAAAAACTAACAACAGGATTTTTATTTTGAGAAGGTTCGAGAACAGAGCCAGAAACACTTAGGGAATGCACACATGCACACACATTATGACACAACAAAACTGACATTGTGGATAGGTAAATTTTATCTTTTCAGACACTCTAATCAGCATATCAAGAAAAATATGTTTTTCTTCAAACTCAATATTTAATATTTTTCCCCAATCTTATTTTTAAGGCAACTTTTGTAGTTTTTTTGTTTTGTTTGGTTTAATCTGGAATGTTTCTATTTACACCATGAAGCATCTGACCAAACAGATTTGTGCTTTGTATTTATACCAGCTTATTTAAAAGAAGAAAATTATTTAATTGTGAATATTTGTATAACAAAGTCAAAGAAAGCACAGCTTATTTGGAGCAAAGAAAGACATATGTCTTTGGTACTAATACCTTGTGTGTTTAATTGATCATATGGAATGCTCTACTGAATTACAGTTAATGTGTTTGGGAAAATATATGGTCTCTACTTTCCACAAAAACAATGTACTGAACCCAAGTCTCAAAAAGTTGATCCCCATTTTTCTCTTCACAAGACAGGGCTGTTAATCAGCATTTTGGTCAAGGAGATGTTTCCCAACTGGTCACATACCTCTTTCTATAAAGAGCTGGGTGTTTCAAAGTTCCTATTAAGACAGCAAAGTGATGCCTAACTAGAATCTCTGTTTGCTGCAGCATCCATACTTTTTTGGCATGTGTGTGCTGGAGGTATCAGAGACCTTTATCGTCTTCTGCCTCCCTGCTGACATTGTCACATGCTAATGTAAAATAATCTGGTTGAACCATTATTTAACTAGATCCTCAGCAATCCGAAGTTCTGTTTTCCTGGGTTTATTTTTTAAATGGTGAATATAAAATAGATTTCTTGTGGAACCCTATCTTGCTGTTTTTATGTAAGGGTTGCAACACACGAATTTTCTAGTAAGAAACAAATATCCAGCATATAACATGTGGTGTAAATAAATAAAAAAGAAGACAACCGCCTTGAAGAATTTTTTTTGTGTGAGAATATTTTCCTAAGTAGGCATATTTTAGATGTTCTTAAGAGAGAGTAAGTTGAGTAGAAGGAAAATGGAAGTGGGAAAAGCATTTCTTTATACTCAGCTAAAGCCTTGTGCCCAAAGACATTTGCCAGTGAGGATCTGATAGATGCATGGTTACATCCATCCAGAGCTTTATAGTTGCACCTGAAGAGAGGAGGGTGTGGGAAAAGGGCTCAAGGGGAGGGAAAGGTGCCTGGGCCACCCCTCTGCTAAGAACAGGACAGAACTCAAATACCGAAAGTTCCATTTGTTTTTCAGTATCTGAAGTTCTCTCTCCCCAGCCTGTGCTTCCAACTGGGATGTCTGATGGTCTCCCCTGTGTGATTTTATATCAAGCTGTGTGGTTGTGGGAGGTCACCTAGGGACTTCTAGTTCTAATAGAAGGAAAGTCTGTTTCCTGATGCTGGCACAGAAACCTGCTCCTATTTGAGTTCCCCTTTACCTTCTGAGTGCAGCAGACATTATTTTGGCTGCTTCTCTATTGACCATGCTGTTTCTTGCTAGAAAACAAACAAATAAATGGGTACGCAGAATGCTTGTATTGTAAAAGCATTGTATTAATTTTAGACAGTTTTTCTTACAATAAACAAATAATGCACTTAAACTACTTTTGGGATTTTGATATTTAGCATAGCACAGAAATCTCCTTCAGTTCTTTATGAAGGAAGAAATGTATGGCAAGAGAAAACACAGAAAATAACCGTTTTAATTCACATGAACCCAAGGGGTTTCAGGCTATAAGACTCTTTAGCAGTTACTGGAACGAGGACACCATTGTGGGCAAGAGCACTGTCCAACCAGCTCCTGATACATTGCAAGGGGCCAGGGGCCACACATGTTGTCTTTGCTTACTTTCTGATGAAGTTGAACCATTTAGTGAAGCTGCTGCTAGAAATGCTTTTTCTTTTTCAAAGGGCTGTCATGCTCTGTATGTAAGCGGGGCTTCCTCACTCTGCTGCTGCTCCATATGTGTGCTGGATGAGATCCGTGCAATGCACTAGATCCATCTGCTGTCTAAAGCCTCCTTTGCAAAAGTGCTAAGCAATAAAATGCAAATCCTCATCCAAACAATTCTATATGCTGTTGAAGTTGCATGCAATGCTTGGGAGAGTGGAATAGGAAGTATTTCTTTTAAGAAGCCCAATTAAGAATTTTGAGGCAATGTACTTGCACAAGTCCATACCTGGACAGGTTTTCAGCAAGGGATTAGCCTTTACAGAGACCAAATATTTCTGGAAGAAATGGTTGTTTCTGGTAATTTAATAACTACAATGCAGTATCTCAGAAAAGCTGTAAAGAGAATTTTCTTTAAGACATGCTGTGAGTAATAAATTATATACAGTATTTCTCATTTTACATAAATAAGACAAAGAAGGTCTTATTCTATAGTATGGATGAACAATACCAACAGCTGATGTCAGCATTAACTTTTTAAATCATATTACTTAAAAGGGTGAGGGTTATAAAGTGTCCACAGACAGCTTCATTTTCTCTCTGTCTTCCTAATGCCCATATCCCAATGGCTGTTTGATTCATTTATTGACATAAAACAGAATTGCTTAGAACTAACCACTCATTCATCATAATCACAGTTACAAGAGAGAGCAGGGTAAGAGGTTAACTGCTTGCTAGATGTATCAAGATCTTTGGTATATACTGAAGCCTGACTCGATAGAAATCTGATAATGGTCTGCTGAAGGTAAAACATAAGTGTTAATAGCTAAATAAAAAAAAAAATTGATAAAGACTGTGCTGTAAAACACATTTCAAAAGTTAATTAAAAAGAGCTGATCAAAGTGAAGCTCACATTAAAATGTTACTTTAAGATATTAAAGATAAGATAATGTATAAAGGTCAATTTTAAAAATAAGTGCATTAAAAAAAACTTTTTTTCTTAATATTTTTTTCTTCTTGGCAATGCTTTCATTAATAATTACAAAACAAATAATGTGAAAATATTAATTTTTTACTTTTAATGGTTTAAGTTCCTGCACAGTGATGAGAAATTGATATTTTTGTGTGTCTACATTAACAAGACGTTGAACAAAATCAATTTGAAGTAAGTGGGAGCAGCTTCTGTTGTTAATACATGCATGTGATGGATTCAGTAGTGTGAATCATAAAATATTCAAAGGCTACACTTAATTGTGTAAATATAATCCTGGCTCTGAAACTTGGTCTCAAAGATGCTCCCTGCAGGATCCAAAAAGCCCCAGGGAGTAATTAATTAAATTCTCCAATGCTAAAACAAAGCAGGTTACATGAGTTTTATCACTTCAGCCTCTCCCAATGAAACAGTTCACAAAGTGCAAAACTTCACTCAAAGTTCTTGTTTTCAGGAGCTGAGACACGTGGTCTTGCAGAAGACCTAAAGTCTTGTCAGACAGCAGAGTGAAGAGGAATGAGCAGCTAGTAAACTGGCTGCATATAGGAAATTCCTAGTTTAGTATATCTTTTCTACTGAAACACTTTACTAGTTTGGAATATAACAATTTTTCATAAAAAGCTGGTCACTGATGTGACACAACTGCAGTTAGATCTGCTGAACTGATCAGAGTGAAGCTCAGGAATCTTAATCCAAGCTTAGTAAAGTGAAAGTGAAGTAAAAATTTTCCCCCGCAACCCTCATAATCAACTATCTCAAACTTGAGAGGTGTTTCTACAGCAGGCACAGGGGATCAGAAATGCGATTACCTTCTGAGTGTATGATATTAATTCTTGATTCTATTTCAAATGCTTTTATGAACGTCACATCAGGCAGCCCTTTTCCTTTCAGAGACGTGAAAATGTTTCAGAATTTACCTGGTTTACTAAAAAGTTCTGTGATGTCCATTAATTAATTCTTGCTTCACCTGTATTTCTGAGATATTTTAGACTAGAGAACCCTACCTTAACAAAACACATGCTATCAATTTCTTTAAAATAAGACATTTTACCTTTTCTTATTATGTCTTTTGGGTTTGTACTCTTGACATTGTGTTTCTTTGTCCCATCTTTATCAAGTGATTATAGTTTGTGTAAAATCCAGCAGTGAATTTAAATAACTGAAATTATTCTTTCTACGATGCAAGTTCTTATTTGTCAACACAAGGTTTCATGTCACTTTGCAGCTTCTTAACCCAATATTTTTAAAGTATTATTAGAAAGTCTGAATTTTATGGAACATTTCCTCCTCCAAATCAAGATACAGATTTTATTATTAATTTTTGAAAAGTCATATACCCTACAATCATCTTGAATCTCCCCCATGCCTTATATCCACTAAAGCGCAATTAGAACTGTCCTGTCCTATCTTGCTTGGGCAACTTTTTAACATTGCCAGGTAATTGGCCTTTTAATTGATTATACATTAAGGTAGCACCCCACCCTAGCAAACAGTCCATATATTTCCTTACAGTGTTCACTAAAGCCTGAAAGTGCATCAGTGTTGGTAAATACATCTATGTTGAAAGGAACCTTTTGCCCAAAGATTTGCTTGATGCAAACTCTGGTACATTCACTCACCTCAGAAATAACAGATATTGGTTGCTGTCCACTCTAAGATTTTTCTGACTCGTTATGGGAACCTAGTATCTTCTTAAATTTTGGGTCTTGAAATGTGATAAAGGAAGAAACAAACAAACTGTATTTCTGATCCTTGGCAGCCCCATTCCTAAATAATCCCACCTGGGAGGTGGCTATTGCCATCATCACATCTGTGCAGTTTTTCTGCTAGTTACTTGGTTTTTGACATCTTGTTTTAAAGATGTTTTTCTATGGACATAACTGTAACTTTTAGAGGATGATGAGCAAAGCATAACCACACACATTCAATTGTCTTTTTTTCTGAATTCCTCAAAAGCAGTTGGAAGACCTATACACTCTTACTCCAGACTTCAGACTTTTACATTAGATAACATACATGTTCCGCCTTGCAGGTCAACTTGAATAATTATATAATTATGGACAAATAAAAATTTCTCTTCCTGTAATTTTTTAAAACTGAATCCATACAATCTGATTGCCACAGTTTTCATTATGGTTTTGTTTCTTATTGTGCAATATTGAGCAGTAAGTTATAATAATAATCAGTGTTGTGCACTGTTTTAAATATGTGAGGGAGAGTTCACACATTCAAAGATAGTTGCTTTTTAAGACCTCACAGATTCTTGTACTTTACCCCAGAAACATGCTAACCTAGCCTTTTTTAATATATTTTCCTCCCTTCTCTTTTTAATTCTGGTGTTTTGTTTCTGTGTGTGAATAAACTCCTTCATTCCTCCCTTTGAGATGTCTGTTGTTCATGGGTTTTTCCTCACCCACCCACCTGCCGTTAACTATTTGGTTACCACTTGAAATACTTCATCATCGAGATTCAAACTCATTGTCCCATGGCCATTGTTGCTTAGCAGAACACCCATGCTTGCTTTCTACACAAACACACACACAAATTAATAACTGAGTGGAACTCCTCCTCCTCTGTGCTCCAGAAGGAGCTGCTCCAAAAAGAAGCCATTTATAGTATCAATAAGCTGCTTCTCCAAACCATGTACAGATGTGTTATTCAACCAGTTAATATTGGGGTAGTTAAAATCACCCATTATTATTTTTCTGGCAGATTTTGCCACTTCATTAATATCTTTCAACATACTGAGTTGCTTGGCTGTTCCTTCTTTTACATGGCTTATATCATATCATGCCATCACAGCATATTCTGTAGTTTCGAGTTAATTGCCCAATTAACAGTGGTATTCATGAAGTGCTAGGAAAATTCCACAACTAATGATTTGGACAATTTCAAAATAGGTTGGTATTTCATAGTTTAAAATGTCAAACATGCCAATAGCTGCAAGCTTAAGACTGTGCAGGCTTAGAACCCAATAGCTTGAAAATTCTGCATCTCAAAAATCATAATCCAGCCCTCAGAAACATGTTTCCCAGACCCAAGTATATCACTGTAGGGAAGTTCTGCACTACATTAATTTCTTCCTAGACCAGTGAGGTGGAAGCATGAAATGGAGCCTCCTTGGCTTCTCTGTATTTTGTGAGAATATGGAATAAATACCCTCTGGCAGCAGTGAATGCACCCTCACCCCCAAGCTGGCCCCAGATGATGTTTATGGCAGCACTGGGGATGCTGCTGCAATAATGATTGTTTATATGCTTACCAGACTCAGGAAAAAGAAGATGTGAGTGAGTTGAAAGGTTGTAGGATTTGCTAGGGCACTTTTTACTTGTCTTTCCCATTGCCTGGATTAGGTAGGGATATTAACAATGCGTAGTTAGCTTTGATGGGTCATTGTTCCCAGATGCAACTGAGAGTTGCCAATAGGCTCTCTAGGCAGTGATCTGATTTTTTTTTGTTTTGTCTCACCAGCTGCCATGCAGAGATGCCAGGGGATACAGAGCCTCTTCTTTCTGCCTTTTCTCTATACCTTCTGTGCCATTGGCGAGGTGTAGGACTGAGGTCATGCCGTGGAATTAGTTTACAGAGTCTGGGGAAGGGCTGGGGCTGTAAAATAATTTCATTATCACTACTGAAGAAAGACAGTATTCATTTTCAGTCTTGAAACTCAGGGTCAGAGACGTGTGTGATAAAAAGACAAGCCACTGCCTCAGGGGGCACTTCCAACATTTCACACAGAATCATACAATATCCCGAGTTGGAAGGGACCTACAAGGATCATCAGGTTCCACTCCTGGCCCTGTGCAGGACAAATCACACCCACAAATATCACACCATGTGCCTGAGAGCATTGTCCAAATGCTTCTTGAGCTCTGGCAGGCTGGTGCTGTGACCACTGCCCTGGGGAGCTGTTCCAGTGCCCAACCACCCTCTGCATGAGGAACCTTTTCCTGATATGCAACCTAAACTTCCCCTGACACTATTAGAGCATTTTGAATTTCCCTACTTATCCAGTCTATTGAGACTGCACTGGTGATCTAATGCAAACTGCTCGGAGGTATATACATATGTGGTTAAGGCCTTAACTCAGCAAGGTGCTTGAAGTACTTTGAGGTACTTTGTTGCAAGAGACAGGACTTTGCAAGAGTTATAATCCTGAGAATACTGAGGCCATGATTGTACTTATTAGGTAAGTATGGCCGCTGGATAGCTCTTTTTTAAAAATTAAATTACTAAAATACTGTGTTGTTTAGATCTTCCTTTTACTCCTTCTTGGAGTTATGGCAGATTCTTTAGGATGTTATAATTTATATTTTATAACAAAAATACAGTGAATTGTCTCATTTCTCTTGGCAGCTCCGCAAACTATAGTTAACATTTTTCATCAGTATTCTGTTTAGAGTTTTCTAAACTAAACAGTATAGTGGCAACAGCTCATTTTTAGATGCTGTTACAGTTCTTTCACATCTTTATAGTACTGTAGTAAAGCTGAATTTACTGGCTACCTTGAAAGCGGAGTAAGGCAGCATTAGAATCTACATTAAAGTGATTCAATACTCTTTAGAGAAAAGCCTTCTTAACATGAGATCAGATACAGTATGTGTTTTGGGGGTAGTTTTATAAGGATTGCCAATAAACTTGAACGCTACCAACAACAGCTGCTTTTTGAAATATTGCTCTGTCCAGCCCAATGAAATTTAGGGGATTTTTCATTGCTTTGTAAGCACATATGATCAACATTAGCATTCAGGGGAGAAGCACCTGGAAATGGAAGGGAGGCTATATCCTGGAGACCAATTTGGTGGTTTGACTTGGTAAAGGTAGGAGGGATCAGCTTCCATGTACTTGCTTCTCCTTGAGAGTTAGCACCAGTCTCTAGTCTTAGGGGTAAGTACCATGCTGTGATATAATTTTCTTGGTGGCAGTTTAGATTCTTTCCAGTTTGGGTGCAAAGAGAGGGTATTTTTCATAAGTTTACATGAGCTAAGAAAATGTGAACCCTTCAAGGTCATTCAGTGTTTGTGTCCAGGCAGGTGGACCTGTGGTTATTGCTCCTGGCTTTATGGCTCTGAGCAGCTCATTTTGTCTTTGTTTCCTTTCTTAATTTTTCATATTTTTACTTTTTTTTTTTAAGCTATAATCTTAAGAGGGATGGCAAATTCTGGTGCCCAAAAGAGGGATTAGCCACAAATGTTTGTAACACTGCTTTTAATTATTACAGTTATAAATACAGTAGTTGTAGTAACAACTGCTACTACTTGTATTACCGTTCAGAAGGGGCGATTTTAAACTATTGACATGTTAATAACTCTCAAGCTGCCCACATTCACTAGGAAATATCTTACTGCTTTTAAATGGTACAGGGTTCCACATGTTCTACTTATAGAAATGTTTCTTCCCTTTTTACAATTTTTCAATAAATGTGTGCCAAATGCTTATTTTCAGATTAAGCTTCAGTTTTAGAAATTTCCCTTTCAGCCAATCATAATTTTAGAGAATATTGCATCTGTATAGCTATGGGAAAAAATCTGGGGTTTTTTGTGCAAGATATGTTCATGCAGTTCCCATCTAGAACAACAGAGCACTTGGTGTTCATAAAATAAATGCTTTTGCTACCTTGAATGCAGTAGCATTGGAAATTATTTCTTTCAGTTTGTGACATGTTTTAATTTTAGGTGAGATTTAGTAAGTTAATTATATTGGAGCCTTAATAATTTTTGAGAATATGACAAATGAATGTCAACATCAAACAGGAAAATGCTAAAAGGAAAATTAAGATATCTTTTTAAAATGGTTGTCGCTGATTCAATTGAAGTTTTTGTTTTACTCCAAAGTAGGAACTATAAAATTAAGTGAACACCAAAATAAGTTTCTTCTGCTATTAATCAGTTGCACTAATTTTACAAACTCAAAAACTGTAGGGATGTAAAAAGTAGTTGACCATTCATTGTTAATATAATCACAATATTACCATTAATGACTATAGGAAAAATGCAGTATTACAAACTGAACGGAATAAAAGAGAATTATTTTTGCAGTTAAAAAATAGAATTGGCAATTAAGAGTTAACTTATTAAATTAAAATGGACTGGTGACAGAACATAGATATAAGTAGTAAAATATAAGTTCCAAGATCTATAGATAGATATATTTTGTGTTTTATCCAGCTGCAAACTAAAACTTTATTTTGTGGAAAATGGTATTTATAATAAATATATTAAACTTTGTCTTTACAATTTAATATTAATTGTTGATAATGCTCAAAAAATTTGAGAATTGGTGTTTATCCTTCAGGTTAGGAGTTCCCAAATAATTGGCTAGAGCCATTAAAACAGGTCTTTTTACCCTTCCAGTAATCGTATGAAAAGTCACTGAAATATATTACAAATATGTAATTCTGTCCAGGGAAGATATAAGTGATATTGCTAAAGGGAACCATTTTAGCTTTTAGCTCTTTGCACTGAAAACTAAATTATTTAGCTGAGTCAAACTTGCTTTCTAATTTGTCTGCCAAATTTGACCAAAGATTTCTTTGGTAGTGTTGCAAAAGTCTATTTGCAAAACCACTTTCTAATCCTAACAAAGGTGAGGGAAGTGTTGAATTCTGCTATCCTGAAATGTTTTTTCTCACTTCAACGATGTAGGATTACAATTTTTCATATTTTTGTGAGTGGGACAGGTTATCTGGTGTTAGGGCAAACAGCATTTTTTTGAGACTTTTTCTTTTTTAAAGAAAGCAAATACTTGTCTCACCAGAACAACCTTGTGGAATAGTCCCTTATGCAGTGTTTAAGGCCAGTTTATTAGAAATGACAGTTCTACAAACAGAGAGAAAAGAAAGAAAAGGATGATTCCTAATTACAGCTACTTCCTGGACCGTTTTTCTGTTTTGCTGTCAAGAATCTAAAAAACCTAAGAGTTTGCAAACTTTAAACTCTAAAGGTGATCCTGGACACATCCTGTTCTTGGTTAAAGGTTCTGCTATATCACTGCTAGGACAAAAAAGTGAAGTGCCTCTCCACCAGCTGCAGAGTAAGAAGGTGATTTGAATGTTAATGAAGGACAGAAGTTTCATAGTAACAGAAAAACAGAGGCTCTATAGATAAGAGAATATTTTCCCAGGACGTCTCAGTCTGCAGTTGTTGTAACCGGAGGAAGTAATATTACTAAGGAAGTATTTAAATGTCTTTAACAGATATTAGATGATGAAGTGGAGTAGTCATTATATTCCTATCCAAGCTCCAGTGCATGAGAGGTCTATTGAAACAGTCTTTTGAGAATATCTACTTAGTCCTGTTTCTAGACTCCCAGATTAGTTTGGGCATCCTATTAATCTACAGAGTTGTAACACAAAAGATTTCTCAGAGAAGTTACTCAAGTTTTTGCTTAATGTGGCAACAAAGATCATAAGGTTCAATGTTTTTATAAATTTAAATGCTGTCACTCCCCTCCTGCCCTTCTGTCTCGGCTGAAAAAAAAATCCCTGACCCAACAGCATTGGAATTCTTTCCTGATATTTCCATATGAGTTTTTTTTTACATGTCTTGTACCTGATTGTGCCCTTGAATTGTTCATAGCTCTCGATGCAAACATAAGAATTCCTTTTTGCTCCTGCTTTCTCTTTAGTTCTGGTCATTCATTGTTTCAGGAGCCCCATGACACAATCCATTCTTTTTAACTGTCTGATCCATTCCTGTTGGCCATCACAAACACAAACTCCAACATCACAAACATTTCACTCCAACTCCCTGCCATGAGTAGGGACACCTCCCACTACACCAGGTTGTTCATTCAACCTGGCCTTGAATACTTCCAGGGATATCCACAGCTTCTGGAGCAACCTGTTCCAGTGTCTCACCAGCCTCCTAGTGGAATTTCTTCCTGCACATTTAATCTACACCTCTCCTATTTCAGTTTCAAGTCATTCCCTGGTATCCTATCACTACATGCCCCTGTAAAAACTCCCTCATTGGCTTTCTTGTAGCCCCCATTTAGATACTGGAATGTTGCTCTAAGATTTCTGCATAATGGTTGGTTATTATTAAAAGCATTATTATTGGTGTCCTCAGCAGTTGTTGGGGTTTTTTAAAGCAGATTAACAGGAAAATAGCAGGGAGTTCACAATAGCACCACTGAATTGCTCAGAGAATGACTGAGAGCCTATAAAGGTACTGCATTTGTCATTCTGATGGATGACTTTTCCTGCCCATGAAATAAGGGAAGTAATCCGTCCTCATTCTGCTTATTTCTCTCTAAGTAGAGGCATATATTTGGTTGCCAAACTCTCCTTTCCATTCTTCAACTAATCCCAGGGAAAGATGGAAATATGTTGAAAAGCCTGTGACACATGGTGGATGAGTAGTTCTTTGCTCCCAGAGCACTCATCTGTAGCGCTTGACAACCCTGTGCTTTCCCTTGCTCTTATTTAGTATCTTGATGGAATTGCTGTGGGATCCATTAAGATTAAATTTCTGCCATACATAGGAGATATGTGGCTTTCTGGAATAATAAAGCCCAATTCTGGCTCTCTGAATACCCAGCAGAGAGCAGAATGGAGATCAAACTGGCTTAAGCTAAAACCGAGGAACATGCAACAAGTGGTGTCCCTCCAAAATGTCTTTGTTGCTCTCTGTTGACTGTATCTCACATGGACTTGATAGATTTCAGATAAATATTAATAATACTCACTTTGCAGGAGAAAAAAAAGGGAGCTCTATAACAAAGTGTTATTTCAAAATGTTGATTTCTGAGGACAATTGGAACAATGAGCTCTCTTTTTCCCCTTAGATTCTGGTTTTTTGCTTCTTTTGTTCCACATCCCCACCCTGTAATTTCTTCTGTGTGACATGACAGACTCTGAAAAGCACTTATGTAATAGTCCATAAGCCTATTTAACTTCCTTGCTAACTATCTTTGAGTACCTACTGTTGCCACCATTACCATGATATCTGAGTATCTTCCAATAATTTTTATTATTTTGAATAATGCTAACTTTAGATCATTTAAAGGAGGGAAGTGATAGCTTTGCTCACAGTTCCCAGTCAGGATTGGAAACTCATATACAGAGTTTTGAGAATCCTCTCTTGCATCTTATATTGACACTGGTTTAAGATACAGAAATTTTACCTTAGGTTGCCTTTTTTTTTTTTTTCCTTTTTTCTTTATTTTCAACAGGATACATCTGTATTCAACAATCAGGGTGAATTAACCACTGCGGGGGGGTTTGGTATTGCCAGTACAAGTTCCATAGAATTATTTTGATTTGCCAAATCTAAGTTTAGCTTTATACCTCTAAACTATATCAGAGCTACTTTTGTGAAGTCACTCTTTTGATTTATTCATCTCACAAAATTGGTAAAATGTCAGTGGTGTCATGGGAACAAATATGCAGATGCTCCTTCTTTTTCCAATTTTTGCACTTGTACAGGGAGACACTTAAGGTTAATTCTGGATGGGTATGAGAAGCGAAGTCAGAAAGTAACATGAAGAGCTCTGGAAGCTCAGACATGTCATCCTGGTTCTTATCTTTCAATATAATGCAGTCTGTTGTCATGTGCTGGTAACGTCAAATATCATCTGAGCATTCTTTGGACTATTTGTCTCCACGTGCTACTGGCACATGCCATATTTCTGTCCGTTTTTTAGTCATCCATGCTGGACTTTTCCTGTGTTCACATTGCTTCCTGATTGCAAACCAACTCTGCCAGCAGGAGAAATTTGTATCTGTTCCATGCATTAGTATAATCATGACTTAAAAGGCCACTCCTTAATTCCTTCCAGCTAAAGTTTCTTCTTATACTATGTGTGAAGGTGTCTCCTTTTGAGGCAATTAATTTAAAACTGTTTTACATCTTTGATTTGTTCTGTCAAGTGGTATTGGACAGAAAAAAGCCAGAATATTCCCTGGTACAGCCTTTAGCAATATTTCTGTGCAATTGCTGGGGTAAGAAAAAAAAGGGACAGGGTAATAATTCTCAATGCTTGTTTTCTTACAATAGAAGGTATGTGTGTAAATCAGATATGGGCTATAAATCAGAGTTATTTTCATTAATTCTCTGGTTAATGTTTTGTTCATATTTACATGTTGGAAAGATGATTCTGGAGAACAGCTGAGTAGGAGGATTCTTCTCTGTAGTCAGCCCTGACTGATAGCTTTGAAGCTATCTCCTTTTCTGTCTGTGAGAACATATCATTCTACAGTAGATGGGATCTGCTGGACATGCTCTTGGAGAAACAGACAAGTTAGCAGCATTTTCCACTGGCAAATCTCCAGGGAAAAATATTTCTTATAGTTCTTTTATATCTTTATACTTCATCTGCGTACTTCAATTTCTGTGTCTCGCTCATCTGCTTACAGGGTAGAAGTAGATGCAGAGTTAAAAGTGGTCTCAGCTTTTGACCACAGATTATTTTATTCCAGAGCACTTCTAAGGTATCTGAAGACTTAATAACCACAGTATCAGTTTCAAAATGTCAGTTTCACTGTGTGTATCTAGGGAATGCTTCAGATACCTGCCTCAGACAACCTTGACAACAGACCTTACCAGGACCTCTGTGGCCAGTCATTTCTGCCAGAAATCCCAGCAGATTTCTGTCAGAGTTTGCTTTAGGTTT
>VXBU01002214.1:260467-312967 GCA_013400315.1 Bombycilla garrulus
ATTGGATTATTATTTATTTATTAATAAAGATACTTTCAAATGTATTACCCAGGTAGTTGTATATGAAAAGCGTAAACCCAGTTAGAAAATAGAGCAGGAAGACTGATTCTATGAATGCAGGACAGGCTTGACCCTAAATGACACAATCACGATCCACTTTTAACAAATCAGATGAGGCTCGTAGTCCTACAGCAATAAATATGATCTTGGAGCATCATTTTGCACAGAATAAGTGGGAGCTGGCAGTTGTGGTGTTCTGAATGATACACTGATGTGCATCAGTCCAGCTGAAGGTTGATAATTAACTTATGCTAAAGTGTTATAGTGNCAAGGCATGTACTCTGCTGTAGAACCCTAAATAAAAGGCATTGTACTTCTCTTGGTACACATAGCATACGTTAGTGACCTGAGGTTAATATTTTTCATGAGCAACTTGTGCTGTATGCTCCTTTGTGGTTCTTGTTGTCCTTGATTTTTGTTTGATAGGCCTTTATTTTGAAGTTAGGATGTAAATTGAAAAGACACATCTAAGACAAGGAAATGGATTCTTATCCGAATTTTAAAAATAAGAACAGTAAAAGTAGCCAGGCACCTCAGGTGAGTCTGCAGGAGTCATTTGATGCAGTAGATGAGGAAAGTTTTTAAAATGATATAAACATACAGATAAGTCAATAGTTTCAGTTTCAGCATCCTGTACAAAGAAAAACACATCTGGGTGAGTGATCTGATTTGCTTTTGCCTTGCAAAGCCATGAAGTCTAACTTGGCTTTCTGATGCAGACCGAGCTGGGTGGATTAGGTGTAGATGTTCTTAAAAGAGAAAAGTGGACACTTGGCAAACCTAGCAGATATTTTGACACACTCTTGGAACTGATAAGAATAATCATAAATTTAAATTTTACCTTACCTTGCACAGAAACCAGACTTAATAAATGACTTGGAATTTTTCATGAATCACCGAGCACCCTGTTTTACTAACAAGACCAAGGTTTTTTAGTGGGGGAATTGGGAGGAACAGGGCTATGAAAGATGCTATAAGGCTACTGATGGAGTGTCGTATAATTTTACTAGTTGCATAACTGCTTTTAACTACTAAATTCTCTCTGATTAAAATAACAATCGAGCTTGTAATTTTTCTGAACAGCTGCTGCTACAGGGGGTCATTACCTTGGAGAGCTTTGAAATAATCGTACTCCTAATACATGAGTTATGTAGTCTCATGTTTTACAGCAATGCACAAAGTTTAAAGTCTATAGTAGAATGTTATTTGAAAGCTGTCAAACCATGTTAAAAAAGACTGCATCGTCAAAGGCCCTTGTGGCCAGGATTCAACATGTAGCCTTGTCTTACTCATTATAAAATGCATGTTTATAAAGTTCCACAGAGCATCCAATTCCCAATTCACTTATATCAGCAAGACTTAACTTGCTCATTAATCTAAATTCTTTTGCAACTTTAATCTACATGTTTAATTAATCATAAAATGAGGCGGTAAGTAATTTCAGCAATGTGTGGCTTGTTATCAGATGCATTTAATCACTCTTCTGTGAGCTCATTTGGAAACACCTGAAGATGTCGAGAGCAGTTTGAATAAGCATAAATTATTCTTTGTCAGTGTACTTCACTCAACTAATAAGACATTAATTTAAAAGGCACTGTTCGTCATTTTTAGATCTTCACCAATATTTTTAGCTTAGCAGTATAAATCTAATTGTACATACTGTATGATTCCCAACATAGTGCCCAACATTGACAAGGGTAAGACTTATATTGAATTCATTTTTCTTATTTACATGTAATTATATCATGTAATCGTAATTTTAATGAGGATTAACCATAGGTATCGAATCTGTTAACTGTTCAAAGGTTTTTGGAATAAGCTGCTAATTACTTGAAATGCTAAAGAATATTAGATGGTACAAAGACTTACAGATTTTGTTTTTTCTTTACAGATAATAGTTCTTGTCATATTTGGAACATTTGTCACATAGTAACTTGCTGTAGATATGTCTAAGTAGCTCAAATGTAGGTAGGATTAGCTTTTGAAAATATAGAAACAAAGACTGCAATATTGCTGGGCCCATTACATGAATAGCTGCTCTTTCATGTGCTTATGTGGGATTACATTGAATGGAAAATAATATTCCCACTTTTCCTAGTCACTTAACTATTATGTAGTTGGTGATGGCATTCTAAAAAAAGAAAAAAAAAAAAGACATGACCTCAGAGCATGTATTTCAAAGGAGCTGAGTAAGTCATACATCTCTTCATGTCAAGAAAACGGGAATAAAAATCACATTTTATTGAATGTCATCACCTGTCTCTCTGTGCTGTAAGAGAGGATGACATTCTATAAGAATAATTACTCCACTGGAAACAAATTTATTTGCTTGCCATGGAGCATCTCAGTTAATCTTGCGTTTGAACAGTGGACTACATTCAATAGTTGACTGGTATGTTCCAGTACGGATCAAAACAGGAAAGGGGAGGATATACCATTTTGCCATGGAGTACAAATCACTTCCCTGCATTTTTTTTCTGCTGTATTTAATGTCTGTGAATGAACTCTTGTTTTCTCTGACAGAGCAGTGCTCTAACAAGAATAATATTGCTGTAAGTGCCCTGCCATGTTAAAGTTGCCGCACCATTTATACTATAGCAATAAATTGTGGCAGTTGATCCTTTTCCCCTGCTGTCTATGTGTTCCTTTCTACTACAATTTAGGTTTTATTTTTATTCAGCTGCCTTTTGCAGATGGAACTGATTGTTTGTTTTTAGAGTGCTAAGAGTTTGAGAACAGTAAACCTTTTGCAGCATCATATAGTACCTACCACCAGGCTGGACAGTTTAACAACGTTTTATGAAACCGCAAAAAACTATGTACAGATTACATTTAGGGTCTGACTAAAATACATACCAACAAGGAAATATGAGCTCCTTCTAGGCCTTGCTCCATGTAAACTTTTATTCCAACTTATTTACTCCGTGGGCAATAATGAATCTTTCACACGTGTTACTTGGCCTGTTTTTGTCTGCAAAATGTCTCTTGAAATATCTGTGGTCGAGTTACAAGTTAAAAAACAAAATCGTCTTAGTTTAGTAAACTGAGAAATAACCAGTTCTGTTTTTCTGTAATTGCTTTTAAGTAAGAGAGTTATTAATGCCTGATTGTAAATATTTCAGTGTTTGTGGATGGAGGATTTTCAGGAATCTTTCAGCCTGTTGCTGTATCTGTAGTTTGAATCATTGTTACCTATGTTCAATAGATATTTTTTTTCTGTGGGTAGCCAGGATAAAGACTCCTTTTTTTTTTCCCTTTTTTTTTTTTTTAATTAATTTTTTTCTAGATCATGGACAACCAGAGCTAAAATGTCAGAGTGTGGTAGGAGGTCTTAGAACAAAAGGCATCATTATAATCACTGCTTTAATAGATAGCTGGTATACAACCTGTGATAACTCCAAGGGAAAAAAAATGCATCTACTTCATTAGGCAGTAAGAGAATTTGTGAAGTTTTTCTGTTAATCACATTGGCCTTTGAAGGGAACCTTCTAATCACTTGTTTATATAGAAATTGCTGAGAGTTCATGCTAAATACGTCCAATTTGCATAATATATTTTGGCCTTTTCTAATTGTTTGGATGTATCTGTTATCTGCGTCAAGCCAAAAATATTTATTGGCTTTACTGACTCATATGGGATGTCTTAAATGGAAATTCTTCATCAAGATACAGCTTTTACATTTGCAAAAGCCCATGTTTTCCTTTTGAAAGTGAGAACCCTGTCTTTGACAGGAAAACCTTGCATTAAATTCCAGGGTCAAAAACTTGAATGAACAGTCCTCTCTCAAAAAAGGAAAACAAAGCCAAAGAATAATTTTTTGCCTCGCCAAATTTCTACCTTTAAAGTTTGCATTTCCAAATCTTTCTGTTTCTATGACTCTTAAATGTAAGATGTAAAACTCCTTGAGAATGTACAGAAGATGAGCTTCTTCTGCCATGACTTGAACAAAAATTCCCACTCCAAACCCCAAAAATCCTACATTTGTAAGAGGTCTGTAAGAGGCGGCATCATGGTGTTCTGCCATAAAGCTCAAGTTCTAGAAATAGTGAAACACCATAACAGCAGAGGTGCTTGTATTAGAGCACCTGATTAATTGTACTTAAATATTCCAAGGCAGAGAACACGTTCTCAAAGAACAAGATAGAATTTCTCATCGCTTGTTACTTCATAATGTTTTAGCTCATAGAACAAATTCAAGTAGCTACGTGGAAGAATCATGTCTGAAAGCCATATAGGCCAGCAAACAAGCGAAAGAGCTAAATTTTTCCCAGAAATGGAGAAATAGTCAGTGGATGCCATAGAAATTAGACTGAATCTGTGGAATTGTATGCTACAAGGGCACACCTACAATGGACAAAGAATTGAAAAGCTAGCGATGGCTTGAAAAAAACGAGTGTGTTTATTAGCTGATCACTCTCATAAAAGGGAGGAAACACAGTAACAATTCTGTCTAAACTTTGTTTGCTCAGATAGATGTGACTGTGAAATATTTAATTTTGAAAATGTCCAGCTGGAGGGAAGTGCTAATCTATGGTTTCCAGAAATGTACTTGCAGTTTTCTACTACCTTTGAGTGGTTAGGCCTCACTAATGTTAGAAAGCAAAAGATCAGGCAGCCAAGCACAACTGTTGGAACCCAGGGGGTTCCTATGATGCCTTTGGTCAACCCAAAACCTGGTCAGGAGGCTTTTCAGCCTTGCCAGAGGTGTCAGGGACCCTGGAATGATACTAAAAATGCCTGTAGCTCTGATTCTAACCCATGGAACAGGTTGTCAGCTTTGTATGAGGAATTTCAGGTCACAAAAACTTAGATAGTAAAGTAGTAGTAGTTATAAGTAAAAAGAAGATAATTTGAATGTATGTACAGGGGGGTTTAGGGCCCTGTACAGGGGGGTTGGAGATCTGTACAGGGGGGTCTGAGATACAAGATGGAGGATTTTTACACGTGGCATGTTATCTTGTGTTCTTCTTCATCACCTCCATCTTCTTGGTGATGCTGGCACTTTTGGATTGGTTTGACACAGATCTGGACATGGTGGTGTGAGGGGCATAGATTGGTAATTAATGATAAACATTTAATACGTAGTTTTTAGTATAAAAGATTACAGCTCACCTGGGGCGGGCACAGTGTGTCTCTGGACGCGTTCTGTGTCGACCCTGGCAGGGCAGAGAAATCTACTTTTGATAAGGACTTAATAAACTGCCTTGAGAACACGAACAAACGATTCCAGACTACTTCTTCAACAGCACGGGCCGGAAACCTGGACTTTTCTACATATTGCGGGGTCTCCTGGGGTTAAGGAGATCCCTGCACACAACCTCAGTTTTGAAACAAAATTTCAAAAGCTAAATCTCTTAGCTGAAGGCTGTGAATCTTATGTGACTTTTTAGTAGTTCCATGTGTTTGAGAGACTGTTTCCTCTTTTACCAAAATGGGACTCTGACTCTTCTGCTTGTGTCAAAATATGAATTGGAATTAATGACCTTTTCCTGTTTCTAAGGAAAGTGCCCCACTCTGTGTTTTACCTTTGAGGGGTGTGAAACTTCTGCCTGTTGCGTGAAAAGCAGATCTTGTGCTAATTCACTTATGAGTTTATGAGATTTTGATGCTTGAAATTGGTCACTTGGGCCAAAATGCATGTACAGTAATGGTGGTGTACCCATCTTGTCCTGCTCTCTTATTCAGTGTAGAGTTATCCATTTATTTAAAGTTGTTGAAGATTCTCATGTTGCAAAGGATCCACATAAATGAGTAATGATGTAAGGTACAAGGGGAGTCCTGAGTCACTTGAGGTATTGAATTTGGCCAGTAGTTGCTCTTTTTGGCATCAAATTAATTTAGCGTAAGAAGAATTTTTGCATCACAAAATGCAGCTTGTGAACGTTGCATTCTGCAGGATGTCCCGAAAAGGGAAATACAGCAGATTATCAAAGGAAATTATAAACTTCCTGCAATTTCCTAGACATTAAATGGGAGAATTTTTAGTACTATTACACCAGGCTTTATTACATTTAGGTGATTGAAAAGCTCAAAATTTGCACAGAGAAAGTTAAAAAAAAAAAGGAAGATATTTTATTAAAATATTTTTAGATGCATAAAGGAACCTCCAGAGACATTTTTTTAATGCTGTGGGAGTTCTGAAACAGGCAGTATCTTTCTAACAAACATGTGACAGCCCTTGAGTTTGCTTCAGAGACTACGTCTGACAAAAGGAAATCGTTGAGAGTAGTAAACTTTTAAAACACTCTGCTATTTACCCTTGAGGACATCATTAGTCACGAGCAATGTGGATACTTTGGGAAGAAAGAAATCTTGAAAAACCTAGGAAAATATTTTTGTGAATTTTAGGCCAACCTTTTTTGGAGTATTACAGCACTCTAAAATTGATTTACACTCTACCCCATAAATAAAGTATACACAAGACCCATTGCTTGGTTGAGTCAGACCTGTGTTTGTGAGAAACTCGACATGATAAATAAAAGCCTCCCATTGTACCAAAGAACATTTTGGTCCCAGGAAAATTAAAAGATTAATAGAATTCTTTGTATTATAGATGTAATTAATTTTACATATGCCTATAAAATATAGGAACAAAATAATTTAGAAAACCTCACAAACACCACAAGCCCCAAAAGGCAACAGGGAATAATAAAAAAGATGAGATGTTTTTTTGGAAAAAATAGCCTGCACTTGTATAGTGAATTGCAGGTCAGTTTTGTAACAATAGTAAATTTTTTTTATATGATTTCTTTTTTGATAACTGCCTCTTCCCTGAAGTTAGAGAAATCTTTGTACTTCAGGACCCTTTTTTTTGTCTTAAAACTCAGTTTGGCAAACTTTTCAACAAGCAAATGGTAGAACATGTCTAAAAGCCTCTGAGAGAGAAGGTGACAGTTCTAGAGCTTTATAAGCAGCCTGCTGAGTAGTGGGACCCTGAAACCTCATGCCAGTGAACGTTCTATTAATGATTTAATTATTCTGTAGTTATTAACAATTTTTTAGTAATCAGTGATACCTGTTGAATGCAGGGCACACTTTGGGAGGTATGAAACCCACGGGTAAGGGTACAGGGTTTGTTTTTCATGGCCCACAGGCAGCTGTAGAGGAAGCCTGGCACAAGGAATTTGCTGCTAAAGAACAGGTCAGCAGGGCTGGAGAGCCCTCCCATCGTGGTGTTTCTTGACCATCTAGGTGAAAGCCTTGACAGTTTTCCCTGGTTATTTTTCTTAGGAATTGAAAATGAATGCAAATTTTGATCTCTGGTTTGCTGATATGCTCTATGTTGCTGATATTCTTACTGCTTGGACAACTGGCTACTGTCAGTTACGTTCTGTGAATAAAAGAGGCAGAGAAGTAGGTGGTTTTTTTCTGAGCAGTCTTTGTTAAAATTGTCCCTTCATCTCCATGGTATCAAAAGGGCACTTTGTAACAAATAAGGGAACACATCACCTTAAAAATAAACTTGGCTTTTAATTAACCAAGTGTAACCATTGTGACTTTTATTCCTTTATTTCTGAGTTCTGAGGTAGCCGAGAGCCTGTTCTCAGTGACACAGATTTTTTTTGTTGTGGTGCCTTAATGAAACATGCCAAATGATAATATGTCTTGTTTGAAGAGGAAATTGCATTCTGAGATATAGCATGTCATTCATATCATCCTCGTTTTGTAAGGAAGGAAGCCTGCTTGACCTGAATCTTCCTCAGGGAAAGGGAAAATTTCAGACCCAAAAGACTGAGAGTAGTTGATAGAGCTGCCTATACATTAATCCGTGTAATGAGGAAATAAAGCAAAGTCTATTTAAAAATAAGATTGTGAAGGTTCGTTGGTGCTGTGGGTATTAAAAGAAATGTTAAACTGTATGAGATGAAAGAAAAATGGACAACATAAACAAGACATGAGAACTTGTGGGAGGAACTTTGTTTTACTGAATAGGATTAAGACCCAGCAGTAATTCCTGGAATTTTTTATTAAGTGTTGCTATATTTTAGTTATAAAACATATTATAAACTAGTCACATGGTTTAAGAAAGATACTAAACACTGCTCTAAAATAATAAACCCCGCAAAACTGGTGTGGTCTATTTAGAATCAAAGTAAAGCCACAACAAAAAGCTCCTCCTCCCCCACTTCTCTAAATTTTCACGGAGTAGGAGTACAACTTTGATCCTCACCAGAGATTCAAAACACCTTAGTGGTTGTAAGGAAGACAAGCATTGCTGTTTGCTAGCACTGATTTAGAGCTGACTGTAGGGAATGGGAAACTGTAATCCTTAAAGCTTGATGACAACACAGAAACCTGTAGGTGACTGCACGTGAAAGGCAGGTTGTTTTCATGGTAGAATGTTTGAGGATAGTGTGCTGACGGAATAAGATACACATTAAATTCTTCTGGAAAACTGCAATTGGTTTCTCAAGAGAAAGCTGGCAAACGTTTGTGATCCACGTTTGTGATCCATACTGGAATGGAAAGTGCCATCTCCCAGTCCCGTAAGGCTGTTGCAATTCAGCTGAATTTCTCATCTGTCAAGAGAGGGAAGATGCACAAGCAAATATCTGTGGTAGGGGCTCCAACCAGCAAAGAGAGAGAGAGGGTGGTAAGTGAGAGATTCTCTTCAGCTTTGACAGGCCTTCCCAATATCTCTGGCAGTTCAGCTATTTAATTTGGAGCCGTGCTCATACTCACAAGAGCTGGAACATCTGGACACTTACACAGCCAATCAGAGAGTTAATTGTAAAGCATAGTGAACCATTTCTTCATGTCGTTTTTCCTCATCTGCTGTGGACCTGCAGCTAAGGAGAGATCCAGCATTTGAGTTCAGGTGCTGAAATACCTGCCCTTTTGTCTCTGAAGGCTGTTTGATTGAAATTGTACCTGTACTTTAGATTTTAAGAGAGTCATCTGAGTTGGAAGGAATTCTTGTTGTGTAGCACATTACTTTCCAAGATGGCTGAGATCCTCATCAATGCCTGTTTATCTTTAGGCTTCAAGTTCCTTAATTCTCTCCAGGGATGATTAGGCAAGCAGCAGTGCTCACTCTTTCAGGAAAGAGCCATCTAGGTTTTTGGAAAACAGTAAGTTTAAGGTCTGCTCACTTCTGCTTGGATTTGAAGCTACCATGAGATGCTGCAGAGATGTGGATTTGAGTCAGACCAAAATACGGTTACTCGTGTTCAAATATGTTCAAAATAAAATAACTCATGTTCAAATATATACTTAATACTTTTAATAGGGCCCTGAGAGATGATCTGAGAAGTACTTAGCAATGGATTCACAACATTACCATTCCATATGAATCACCAAAAGGATATCTGATTCACATAATATTTTCTACTCCCTATTCTCCTTCCTGTTAGGTGGTATGTTTAGAAAGTAATTACTTGATAAAAAGAAAAGGAAGAAGGTGATGTAGGTTAAATAACTAGGTCTACTTAATAATTGCTCTAGAGTTATTGATACCCTATGGTCTGCTGAATATTTTGAAAACGTGTCCAATGAAAACAAAAGGTACAAATGTATACATATGATTTTAGTGTGTTAGGTCCTCTAGTTTCAGATCCTAAACATGAGAAACTTAAAAATGAGTTCTTAATGATGGTAGCTTAAGCTGAACGCAAGTACAAAACCTATTTTATTTTTTAAATTTCTAATTATAATTCTCAGTATTTAAAAGAATTATTTTTATTACTATCTAATTATTCTTTATTATTCTTAAAATATTTCATTTTACTTCAGCATGTTTAGGATTAATTGCATTCCTATGATAATTGAAGAAAGGGGTTTTAATTTGACTATAGGATCACGAATTAGAAATTAATTGATCTAAATTCTGAAACATAATTTGAGGCATTTGTCAAGCTTATAGGAGGCGAAGCAACATTTTGGAACATTGGTTTCACCTGCTACAAAAAATATTTCTTATATTTTCTTTAAAAAGTCCTACTGACTATACTGTTTAAAATCACATATCCCATGTCTACTGTATGGAAATATGTGTGCAATGATATTGAAGTGAAACATGGGCTAAAGTGGTTCATCAGACTTGGAATCAGGACTTTGAAATTAGCCCTGTATTGCCATTTATGTGTCATTGGGTGGGTGAGCTGTTTAGCACATCTTGTCTTAGCTTGCATATTAGCAAATGTGCATGAAATGTCCATTTTGCTGTTCTAATATAGGGGTGAAGATCTGGAAAGTGGTTTTCCCAAAGGTGCCATACATTACTGAAATGGGCATTTTTGCATTCCTATTCTTCCTATTACATCTGTATCACTGTATGAAAAACCCTTAGCTAAAAGTAGAGCTCCCTTGAGCTGAAGATTTTGCTGCTGCTAAGTTTACTTTCTAAATAGACAATGCACCAAAAAGTTAGAGGACTGAAAATATTACATCCTTGTGCAGTGATAGAAAATTTAGATCAAAATCATCCAGACTGATTGCTATGTTAAATCTCTACAGTTATTACAAACTGTGGGCTTTTAAAGCTTTACATGTCTGTCCTTCAGGACAAACTAATCAAAGGAGCTTTGAATATCTCAATATGGGCCAGAGATTAATTGTGGTGTTTCCCTGAGTGCTTGCATGAAAGTCCAGTGGTGAAAAGCCTACATGCATGTTTGAAAAACTCCAGCTTCAAGAGGTTGGTATCTTTTAAGGCTATAAGGTAATTATTTAGTGTGACTTGCATAATGCAGGCCTGGAACTGTCCCTTCAAGTCCCCTAGCTATGGCCAGAGGGATGTATCTTTGTGTGGGATGTAGCCTAACTGGAGAAATTTACAGTGACAACAGATGTACCAGAATCTTTTGTTAATTTGTTTCAGTGTTTAATTTATCTCACTTATTAAGCTGTGTGCCATAATTCTCGTTTGAATTTGTTTAATCTAAGTTTACAGTCATGCTTGTCTGTATGGCTGAAAAATCCTCTGTTATGTTTTCTTTCCCCTGTGCATGCTGTTCGTTTCTGATCTAAAGATTTTTTTTTTCCTTCAACAAATTTGATGGAGTAAGCCACTTGGCTGCCTCACTGCGGAGTGTGTTTTCCATTATTTTAATCTTTCTCATGATTCTGTATTAGTCTTTCATAATTCTAAGGGAATTCTGTGGAGAGGTAGTAGTACTTCTGCTGTCACCAAGTTGAATCTACTGAAAACTTCCCCTCTTTGCAAATGCTTCTCTTCCTATAAAGCTGATGCATTTCTCATGTAAGTGCTGCATTTTCTTATATATTGCTTATTAGCTAAGTTAGTTGAAAGAAAATTCAATAACATGAGTCAATCATTTGAGGCCCTGGTTATGTTTTCCTGTAAAACATATTTGATCCTCTTTGAAATGGATTTTTTTTTTTAATATTTTCTGTTAACTCCAAAGCAATTCAGGTTACTACATTATATCTGGTGTTGCAAAGTTTATTCTTCCTCACAGTATCTGAGTTTTTCTTCTTGCACTAAAATAATATTGAGCATTTTGGGTTTAAAGTAGTTAGAAAAGGTTGTGAAAGTAATATGCTTCACAAACTGAAGTTTTCCACCACGTAGAGAAAATTTTCAGAGAAACAACTAATTGATCTCTGCTCTTTTACAGCTGTGTAATGCTATGCATTACTAAAAGCTCCTGTTAAATTAATTAATGATTTCAATTATGAACTTTTCTCCAAAATGTTATGATTCGTATCAAGCTGATAATGCAGTGACCTGGGAGTGTGAAATCTGTGTTATGTAGAGAGTCGCTAGTTAATTGATTCACAAATTATTTAAAGTTTGTTACACCCAGGGGAGTGCTCAGATCCATGACAGCTATTTCTTAAAGTGTGCAAACTCTCTTTTCTTTTAAGATTGTGTTGAGCTAACAAGCATGATAAAATGGTTGCAAGCTGGATATTGGCAGTTTGTAGTGCACCAGTTAATGTATTCAAAGGATTTCTCAAGGGATTTTTTCCTGTATCACAGCAAATGCATATATGAAAAAGAAACTTTGCAAGTATCAACAAGAAAAGGTTAACATCTTGTCCAGAAATTAACTTTAGTCTATCTTTTTATACCAATTCCTTTTGTCATCTGTAATGTTTTGGTTAACTTTCTTTATCACCTGTTATTGCACCTGTAATTTCTGATAATTGCACAGTAACTAGTTTCCTGTTAAGGGAAATACTATGAGCGTTCCTGAAAAATCTTCTGAGGTTTAAATATAGATTATTTCATATAATAGTGTGGAAGGCTTCAGTTTCATAGTACAGATGAAAGGAATTACACCAACCTATACTTCAGAATTTAATGATGTCAGACTCTGTATTTCACTGACTTTTTCATGTCTTTGTATGTACAGAAGCTTGAACAGGAATTTTCTTACTTGCTACAGATGCATGGAGACAGGAAGGGATGTTCAGTGTAATCCTGTCTGATTTTAACATCTTAGTTCACAAGTTTCACAACAATTAAAAATTGAAATGTACAAAGAATAATATAGAAGGAGGTATTAAAATAAGTTAAAGTACTGTTAATATTTTATAAACCTTGATTAAATTTTTATAAATGTTATTAGAGCGCAGTTGGGTTGACTTCAGTGTTGTATAAAATGACCGCTTTCACAAATCCTTCTGTGAGTGCCAGATCTCTGCTGCGGGGACAAAAGGACTTTGTAGGGCTCCCGGGGTCTGAGGGGAGACCAGGAGTTTGAGGTGTGTTAGGAGAGGTATTTCTTTCTCTGGAATGCATGTGATCGGAATATTAACAAGCATAATTTTTCTCTGATTATTTTTTCTTTTGTACTATCAAAACATTTGGGCTTATGTGAAAATAGAAAATTATTTTAGATACTGGCAGTTAAATAGCAAAAAAAAAAAATCGTGGTGGTAACTGGCTATTCCTATCATCTTTCTCACTCTTGGAACATTCTGCTGGCCCAAAGATTTAATTCTCTCGATTACTAGTCACTTTTCCCCTTCTTTTTCTTGGATCATCTCTCCGTTACTAAGACCAAATAAAACAATTACAAATGAATGTGCATCTTGTGTTATGAAGTTGCACATTGCTTCAGGGCCATGAGAAGCTGCCTTGAAAGGGAGCAACTTAAAACTAATATCTGTATTGTAGAAAAAAAATACCATTTCAAATACTGAGTGACTGCTTCTGTTTCCTAAAATTAAGGAGCCTATAATCTCAGCACCATTAACAAGTGCTGTCATTCAGATACACAGTGTCTGGCTGATTTAAATAAAATGAAATGAAGATAGTTGTTTCTGGTCCCTTGGCTTCACTCATTGCCATAAACATATGCTCTGCGTCCCGCTTCTTTCCATCTTATTTATGACTTTAATTTGTTGTGTGGGCTGCGCTAGAAATTAAATTTAATACAATTCTCCAAGGGACCCTGTCATATAATAACATGGTAATTTCTGTGTATCCTTTTGAAAAATGAGGAAATTAATTCTTCCTGACATGTTCTAATTATTCCAGTGTGAACGGCAAATCCGTTTTTCCCAGCCCCTGAAGTGTTATAGGCAAATGGCTGCTGTTCAAAGCTGAGGTGCTAATGCTGACCAGCAGTGCGTTTAATTTGAAACATGAGCAGACACCTTTCAACACACCTTTGTAATATTGGAGTACTTTACAGAAATTAATTCACTACTTATTTGGCAGCTTAGCCTGGGGGTTATAGTTTTTATTCATCAATACTATAGTCATGTTAGCACAATGTTTCCTGCTTCCTCCAGTGCTCCGTGCCTGTGAAGCAAAATGCAGACAGAGAAAGGAGCAATGGTTTGTTTTAATGTATGCATTTTTAATGTGAGGACATGGGTACCACAGAAGTGACAATTCTGTGTTGCAGTGTAATTACAGTTTGGAAAGAGGTACTGTAAGGCCTTCAGTGGTTAACAGTTTCATCTGAAATTACAGGGAAGAAATTATTTTAACCAACTTCCTGTGAAAGAGTTCTTCCACTCGAATGCTGGCCTCTGTTGCGACAATCCAGTGCCTGCTTCCATTTCTACTACGTTGTTGAGTTCTAACTCAAACCAGAATGCATATGCTGTAAATTTAGGATTCCATAATATACTTGGCATAGGTAGATTTTTGCCAAGGAGAAGGCAACAAATTATCAGTAAAGGCGCTGAAACTTGCACAAGTGATTCTGGGCATTTATGACTTTTGATATATTGCCTTTGGGAATTTCTATTTTAGTGTGCTCATTTTGTGCAGGACTGCCAAGTGAAGTCCTTCAAGAGTCCCAGATTTGTAATACACAGATGTTGTCTTTGTTAAGTGTTCTTTCAGAATTCAGATGCGTGGAAGTATAAAAGAAATTTCAACTATTCCAAGAAACAGAATTTGACAGAAGGCACCAAGTGGAAGAGTCTGGAATAGTTAAGATTTCATTTACAGCTTTTCAGCCATAGATGTAAAGAAGAAAGGATAGTTTTCAGACATGTTGTTGAAGAACGGGAATGAGGAATTGTCTTAAAAACTTTGCTGACTGCTCAGCTATAGGGAGAAATGTGGTGGAGTTTGTGGGGGGTTCAGTTAAGGCAGTAAGAGCACGAGGTCCATCAGCCAAACCTGAAATCTGAGTTTCTGACAAGAGAGGGGAATGGATGGAAACAGTAGGTCTATGAGAGGTGAAAGGGAGCAGTGGTTGCCTGAAATGGGGTGGAGAGCTGTGAACAAAGGGTATCAGCTAAGGCCAGAGAAGATCAGATCAGGTTGAAGGTCATTCTCTGTTTGAGTGCAGCAGATGTGGTAGACTAAAAGGACAGAAATTACATTTGAGGGGATCTTAGAATATAGAACAGAGACCAAATTTAGAGTTATTGAGAAAGCCTGTAGGTATAAAGAAGATCGAGGTAATTGGTTATTGAGTCAGTGGAATCATACAGGAGCAAGGAAGGTTTATTTTATGGCATTGTCAGCAAGTGAGAAAGTAAAAAAGTTATTATTTTTACACATGGGAATGGTTTTTGTTAACAGGAGAAGGAATCAGTGTTAGAGCAATGATCAGAATTACTGGCCAGTGCCTCACTATGAAATTCTTTATACAAAGTCCTTTCTGTAATAAATAATTAACTGAAAAATGTGTTGTTCTCACTCTGAATAGTTATTTACATTGAAATATTTGACTACAGAAAGAGAAGAAATAAATTTTATGTACTACTTTCATAAAGAGAGGTTTTAAAGAATAGTTGAAATTTCTTTCTGACCAATTCATAGGAAGTTTGAATTTCTTGAGGACATCCTATAAGTGATATACTGTCATAAATACTCCATTCAGTCTTGCTCAACAGACTTCTTTCAAGGAGGTTCAGAATGAAATCTAAATACTTTGACTACTGGATCTAGTTTTAATTTGTAAAAGTAAATTTTGGCATTAGCATTTCCACTATAAAGGCTAAGTTCTCCCTCTGGAACTCTGCAATGGAAGGAGGAATTACTTCCAGAAGGCTGACAATCTTGTGAATAATTCCAGTGGTAAAATATGTAAGATGGTGGTCTGAGTGTCTGAATAATAAAATGCCAGGAGGGTATGAGCTCATCAGGAAAAAACAAACAAACAAAACAAAAAACAAAACAAAACCCACCAAAAAAAAAAAAAAAAAAAAAAAAAAAAAAAAAAAAACAAAAAAACCAAAAAACAAAACAAAACCCACCAAAAAAAAAAAAAAAAAAAAAAAAAAAAAAAAAAAAACAAAAAAAAAAAAAAAAAAAAAAAAAAAAAAAAAAAAGAAAAAAAACCAAAAAACCCAAACCCAAAAAGCATAAACATAGGTGTTGTTTCTGGTCACTCAGCACTCAGTCAGGCCTTTGGCCCACTGATATTTATTTTGTTACCTACAAATTAGTAAGTAAAGGGCAGAAAACAAACTAAGGCTATAGAAGCATCAAAGGAGTGTTCCTGACTCAGCAGAGCCTGTGTGTGCACAGCAGCCACAGTAGCAGGAGGGACATTGGCTGAGTTTTCAGGGTTGTTACTGCTTTATCCTTTCCATATGCCTAAAGGAGCTGAACGTGAAAGTGCCTTCTTTTTCCCAGAACTGGAGAGATGTCCTGGATGCTGGGAGATCTTGCAATGCCACCTAGATCTCCTCTTTCCACAGCCTGCCTGCGTGTAGCTGCTGCAAGCACGGTGCTGGAAGCTGCGGCCAGCTGTCTGAGATCTCCTCACATCTGTTGCTGCCTGAAAGCCTAGTTCAGATTCCAGTCTATACACCAGGATTAGCCACGTTACTCATCATTCACTGTACTCTCCTGTGTTATTCTCTACATCTTCACCAAGGCTTCACGGCTTCAAACACTAATAGTGCAATAGTACATTTACTAGAGACTAGAGAGGATGGTAAGAGGAATAATATAAACAAATTTATTTTTTCTTTGTCCACCATCACAGCAGTAATACTCATCTCTGTGCAGAACCTCAGAATAAAAAAGCCTCATTATTCAGGTTATATTTAGTGCCTTGGCTGCTCTGTGTTCATAGCCATTACTCAGTCGTAATGTTTTTGTCACGTTTTTCTGATATTTCCCCAAAGATCATGGGAAAATTCAGATTGAAAGGGATCTCTGGAGGTTTTTTGTCCAGCCTTCTGCTCACAGCAGGGTCAGATGTGAGGTGTGACAGGTTACTCAGGGCTTTATGCAGATGGGTTTGCCAAACCTCCTAAGGCAGAGTCAGCACAACCTGTCCCACTGCTCATCTCTCCTAAGGTTTTCGTGTCTTCTTTGAAGAGGCACAAAACTGGTTATCTAGGTGGTAATGTATGATAGGTCTTTTAAAAATGGGTTGCCTTAGTGACCAACAATATGTATCAACTTCTCTGCTGTCCTCTCTGCCTTATGTTTTTATATTTAATACCTCTAGGCAAAGTTGATGTAATCTCTCTCTCTATAACTGTGATCTCTTTTTGGTGGGGAAACCCCTCATCTCAAATTCTGCAGTGACCGTTTTGACTCCACTTAAAGTGTATGCTATTAAACATAAAAAAGGCAAGCTAAGTTCCAGCAGTGAGCACCCGATATTTAGCAGCAAAACTTAACTTGTGGGTGTGGTGCAGTTGAAGGGTGATTTTCTTCCTGCTGCACCTCATGGTAAGGCTTTCAGCACTGGATTATACACAAAAATAAGTGTTTGTGTTTGGCCTGGGCTCATGATCTTCTGTTTCTGAGCCATTTTCTCTCCCTGTACTAGTAAACACTGATTTCATAATTTGTTAGGGTTTTGGTCTTTTTTTTCTCCCACTCCTGGGATTGGATTACAAGGAAAGATTTAATTAGAAATGGAACCTGTCATCCCAAAGGCCTCTGATTTGAACTCAGCCTAGTAAATAATAGCATGTATTGGTTACATTTTGACAATTAGGTTCTCTGTGTGGTGTTAACTGGTGGCTCAGACCCACAGGGTGTCCACAGGACCCACAGATACCAGTGCTGGCTTTTTGTCAGCTTCAGGGATCGTATGAGGCTTGGAATGGAAATGGACCTTGATCTATCTGCCCACTGCTGACACTGGCTCTTTCTGGGTTGGGGTCAACGCAGACTGGTGGGGCAATGTGAAGAGGCCGGCGTGGCCAGTGGCCTGTCTGTTCTCAGCCTAAATGGAGCCCTTTCAGTTTCGGAGCCTGTCAACCTGGCGTGAGCAACAAATTTACTTGTGGGCAGAAAACAGAAAAGAAAGCAAGACTACCACATCTGTGTTGAAAGGTCTCTTGTTCATCAGAAGAAGGAAGCAATGTAGGAAATAGAGGAGGCAAGGTCTGAATAATTGCTTTTTCTGGGCTAGAAATGCAGTAACTTCTCTAGCAGATGAATGAAGAGTTGTTTGTCGCTTTTTTCCCCCCTAATTATCTTGACTTCATTGTAGACATTTTCTGTGGCAAACCTTTTTACTGTTTATCCAAGAGACATCACTGACTGAATAATCAATAAGCCTTTTTCTCCTTCATCTATTCAAGCATAAAGACTGGGAGTATTGAGTGAAAGAAGAGGGGGTTACCATCACAAATATTTTAGAACAATTTACAGTCTTTCTTTACTAGGTGGTTGAAGGGAAAAATTCTTAAAGGTTTTCTGATATTCTCCTAATGATTACTACTTTTGTTGTAGGTTTATAAAAATGTCTACTTCATAGAATTAAGGCACCCAAAACATTAGTCCTGAAGCATCAGAATTAAAACTGATATATTCCAAGACATTAAGTATGCACTCATCTCTTGCTTTTTTTCCTGTCCCTTCTTTATTCTACCACGGTCTAGATTCCTCCTGTCTTTTTATTTGATTGTTTCGTCTCTTAAATGGATACAAGGGATTTATATAAAAAATTGGAGAAAAAAAGTCCAATAGCAGGTTAAATCTGTGAGTCTTTTTTTTTTCCGTAAAAAATAAATTTACAAATTGTAAGCATGTTACAAATTCTGGAGCTGCTCTTATTCCTAAGTCCGTTCTTACGTTACATCAGCAGATATTGCTAGAAAAAATAAAATGTAGAAAACTTAAATAGAATTTTGTTTTTTTTTTTTTGAGAGACCACTGAGTGTTTTTTAAGCAACTATCATTTTTCCTATCACTTCAGTCATTGCAGCTTTTTTTTTCAAAGTATTTTTTAAAGTAATACTGGCATTTTGTTCTGTGAGAAACTATGCATGTTTTGCACATTTTCTGTATGAAAGTGTTTTACATACAAAGTTAAAAAAATCAGATGGAAGTAGAAACATGCTACTTGGCAAGCTGCTTTCTCTCTTGCAAGCAAGACACAGGAGTGGATGCACTGGCATTTATGATGTACTGCTCTTCTTAACTTCTGTCTTGGGTCTGAGAGCTTCAGTTCCCTGTTCTCGTGGCCGCTGTGATGCCCAGTCTGGCACTGCTTTTATCAGGCTTGTGCTGCACTTGCTGCAGCTTTGCACTGCCCAGTCCCTCCCTCTGGATGCTCAAGTGCCTTTCCTCACCATGTCGGCTTGATGTCTCCAACTCACCTGTTCCTAAATTAATACTGGTTTTTTGCATTATTTCACTTTGGTCACTGGGCCATGATCTTCCCTGAGTCCAAGTGAGCATGGCCTTTCCCTTAATTCTCTATCATAATACTGTGTTATTTTTCTGCAACCCTGACCTTACTGATGATTGCATATGCTGCAGATGTTTTCAAAACCTCTGAAATAGGACAAACAGGAAAAAAAAACCTCTCTGAAATTATGCAGCAGAACTGCAGAATATATTACTTTTGGATCATTTATTTGCTGAATGGATGTGCAGAACTGACTTCACATTTGGCATTGTTGATTTAAAAGCACACTCTTCTTGCAAAGAACTAAATAGTCACATGGAGTTCCTTGAGTTACTGTGGCAAGAGGTGTAAAGTAGGCAGAATAGATGTAAAAGTGTTAGGCAAGGGTTCATAACGCTATGGCAAAGCCCTCTGCATATAAATCTTCCCCATCCCTTTTTGTTAGAGAATAACTCCTTCCGTCATTTCTGAGAGAACTTTATCTTGCTGAAATAATTTTATAGCTTACTAAAATTATCCTAACAGAAATGATTGTCAGAATACATTGGATGAATGCTTATGGTTATTAGTGTTTATTGTTACTGATAAAAAAGAAGTTAATATAGAAACGGGTCGAATAGCATGGGAAATTCAGCTTGGTCCTGACCCAAGCTAGGATTGGCTAAGGCTGGAGCTAGGGAAGGCCTTGCAGGATGTCTTTACTGGCCTCTGCCTGGCTCAGACTGCTCTTGAAGAACATGTCACAAAGGGAAAGTCAGGGAGAGAAAACTGTCTGCAGCTTTTCCACAAGCTGCTTCAGCCCGAGTGTCCTTTCTGTCAGCTACGGTGTGGGAGAGAAGATGGTGCTGATCCCATGCGAGTTAGAGCTCAAGATCACATTTTGAATCAATAATCTACAGGAAATTGGATGCTCTTTAAAATCCAGCTGACACATAGATAGCAATGCTTTTGATAAACATTACTGAATTGTGGACATTTTACATTTGTGTGCACAAGCACACACACGCATACCTGAGAATGTGCCCTGAATCAATTTGTGACCTGTTTGGAAGCGTGTTAGTAATAACAAGGTCGCAGTAAAACAATTTGCTTTGTAAGTAATAACAAGGTCATGGTAAAGCAAGTTGCTCGAGCAGCCCAACAGTGAGATAGGATGTGTGTAGTGTACACCTGAAGCGAAACTGCTTGCGAAGACATGGGAACATGAATTAAACATNTCCTACTTTTGGTCAAAGCATAAGACCATAATTAACTCGGCATGTGCTTTTGAATTAAGAACACAGTGTTCTGAGCTTTCTTAAAAAGCTTTTAAAAATGTTGGGGGAATACTTTCATAGAGCCTTATTGACTGAGCAGAGTTTAAGATTTGTCACATATGAAGTGATGTTAATTAAATATTGTTATTCATTTCTGTCAATCAAGGAAGGTTAAGCTTTTTTTGTTACTTGAACAAAAAAAGAAGTGAAACAGGTGAAAATATATAAAACAGCTGTGAGGAAAACAGGAGGAATAACATAGTAGGAATTTAATTAGTCAGAATTTATGGGGGATGCAGGAGGTTTAGGTGCTAATTCCAAAGCATTGCATTTTTTGCAGTACTTAATACCATTTGAATATTTTTGGACTTTTTGGCTATGTATAATTTACTTAATGAATGTAGAAAATAAATATAGTGGTAGAAGGCCAGTTTTTGACACATACATATGCTTTACTTAAAGTCATATTTGCAAACTAATGTTTAATATGACTGTCACTGAAACCTTCATTATATTAAACCAAAATGCTGTTAAGCAGAATCACATTTAATGGTTCCTCTGCTCTTTCAGATGCTATGGGTATATTTTGAAGCCAAATGTTATTGTTTGTATTATGTATTGCTGACAATGTCTCCCCAAAACTGTGAATTTTAAAATGATTTGTGTTTAATCCTTTTATTTCTGTCAATATACCTGAGCCTATGTGTGTGTAATAGGTGGAAGAACATCTTGAGGACAAAGCTTTCTAGAACTTTCCTTTCTGGAAAAAATGAAAATTGGAGTCTAATTACACAACTTGAAATGCTGGTAATTAAAATCCATCAAGAGATATCATATCTTCTTCTATATAACTGTAACAATTGACAATTGAGTTCTAAGGACAAAATTAAGAAGCAGCTGTGGACCTATATAATAATAGCTAAGTTATATTATTTCATCAATGTATTAGGCTTGGACAGTTGCTGCCAGTATTCAAACCTTTGAAGGCATGAAAAACATACAGGAAGAAATGTGGAGCTTATTTTACAGTTTCTTCTTGTTTTATGCTTAATGGGGGAGAAAATTCTGTGTGAACAGAATCAAATCAATGTGAAAGATTCTGCCTCATCATGTTTTCTTGTGGGTCTTTGGAAACATCGTGGCCCACAATGACCTAGAATCATGAAAAGCTTCAGAAATTTCCATGCTTTTGAAAGTGTGTAGGTACTGGAGTAATATTTCATGAAATTAATCTTTTCTTTGGAATATTGGGAAATCTGTGGCAAAATGATGCTTGATGAAGTTTTTCTGACTTCATCTTGGATAACTGAGGAAATATGGGTGCTTTGAACTAGCACTCTGGTTACGAGAAAATACCCAAACAAGTGTAAAATCCTCCCAGTTTTAATATTACATGTTTTAAAGCAGCCTAATTTGCATTGGAAATGTAATATTTTAAATATTCAGTATGGTTTTTTTTATTATTTAGGTATATTTTTTCCCTAGTACAGTGTTTAAGTTTTCTTTATCTGAGAAATCTGAGCTCCAGAGGCTTCTGCCAACCTACTTATTTCTGTGGGGCTTTACCTCCCTGACCAAACCTTGTAAGCTGAACTGTTGAGCTTAAGTGAACAAATGTCTACAGGCTGAATTAAAGAGCCAGGCTTTTCAAGTAAGAGCTCTGATGGACTGGGTAGAGGGGGACATAGAGGATGTACTGAGCATTGGCTCTTCACTTTGCCTTGATTTTGCTTATGATCAGTTTTTTTTGTTTGTTTTTTTTTTGATCATAAAGTTCCTTTTCTACATCTTGTACACTCAGGTAAAATAATGAAGTATTCTAGTTTTGTTATTTTATTAAAGAAAAATAACCAAACTATTACTATCCTTGAGCATTCTTAAGTGCTCTGAGTTTTGGAACTAGGAATTCTGCGTGTCCCCTTTGGATTAGAAATATCACAGTGTTAAGTGCAGCATCACTAGTACTTCAGAAAATCTGGGAGAGGAGAAAGCTACTCAAACGTGGAGCTGTTTTGTTCCATAGTACAAGATATCACCAATTAGCAATTAAATTAATCGATTTGCCCTGCATTAGCTATTTGTTTTTGATACTGACTGGTAAGTAATGTATTACACATCTTTGAAAAAGTCTGTTATACTTTGATCTGCAAATATTTTATTAACAGAGGCAATAAACCACAATGAGTGGTTCAGTTGTGGGTGTTTTTTTCATGCTTATTTTGATGATATAGCAGTATCTTGGGATGACATACTGTAGTGAGTGAGGATAAATATGTGTTGCCAAGGTCTAAACAGCAGCAATATGGAAGTAATTCAGCAGTCAGTTTCACTCAAAGTTTGAAATCTGTGCTGTATTAGAGGTATGCATAGAAGCTGTGTTAATTGCTAGCTTGTTTTCCATATGGTTCTGTTTTAATGGAGCACATTTGTTGCAGATGGTTGGAAAGTGGGTTGGACAGTGCCTAAACTGGCTATGACTAATTCATACAGTGATTATACTATACTTTAATGTTTAACAGTCCCCTTTGTAAACTTTCATTCACAGTTCCCTTGCCATTGAAATGTGGTCTAAGATAGCTGAAAAGTATTCTTCTTTATTTAAACTTGGCCTTAGAGAAGAGCAAGAACATGGAATGTGTAGTCATCTTTTCCTTGATTCAAATTCAAAACCACACCCCAAACTTGGTTCTTCAGATGGGTTATCTCCATTATTATTATGGTTTGGTGTGCGTATTTCGCTGAGGTAATGGTCTCTAAGAAGAGCCACTTGAGGAACTGAAGTGACCTTAACAAAGTCTGAAACTGGCTTTGTTCACACTCCAGTGCTTTTTACCTATTCACTGGTTTGCAAGTAGGTGTAGACATTTTGGATACCAACAGCCATTTCTTGTCTGAAAATTTTAAAATTGCTACCTTGAGGACTCTGAAAATGTGCAGTCTTGAGGTGACAACTGCAGCAATAGGACTGTGGAATCATTAAGGATGATGTTGTAGATCAGCTTAGTGATGACATGCATGATGGGAATCTTTCCTATACTAATGTGGTGTTTTAATGGATCTTCTATGAATATATGCTAAATCCAGAGAGGAAATGAAAATATAGAAGATTGCCCAGCATTGTTGTAGTTGATTGTTATTTGGATCTCTTGTGACAAAGCTTTTAAAACTGACTTTCCCTTTGCTGAGGACTACAGTAAATGTCACAGTCAAACTCCAGTCGCTGTTTTTTTGTAAAGGAAAAAAAGAGCTCTATGGTTCAGTGGGTTTCCCTACCATTTCTACTGTTGTTTTCTCACATTGTCACTAAAATATTCTCTTTGTTATCTGAATGGGACATCTGCTGACTGGCTTAGCTTTCTTTACCTGATTGTGTGAAAAGTCTTGGTTAAATCTGTGAGGCCTTGGAGGCTCAGTAACCTGCTAAGTGCTGTAGAGCCTGAAAGACATTATGTCCTTGGACTAACTTGTCTCTTCTACTTACAGCTGTATGGGATAGATAAAAAAAACCTTACATATAAAAGACTGGGGTGAATGTAATTTTAATATACTTGTGGACGTGTTAATGAGTAGCTGGTTTTTGTTACCTGAAAGTATATAAAAATTCATAAAAATAAGGTGTATTTTATAGTAGGGCAGAAAAATAGAACAGGCAGGCTTTAAAAGAAAACCTTTTTCTCTGGCTCTATCACAAACCTGCTCAATTGGAATTGATAATTTGTTTGAAGTGGTTGGAAATCCACTTAGTATGGCTAACAACGTAGAATAATGCAGACAGTTTGGCAGTTAGCACTAGGATGTCTAAACCACGGCTTTGATGCAATAATACTATAACTTGAAGATTTACCTAATTTATAATTTTTCCCAAAGCTCTTGCCTGCTCTGCTCTGCTGCTTGGCACACTGATTTGTCTGCGCTATCCGGAGTTTAGTTTGAAACACGTTTGCATTTGATTGGTGTTTTTAGATTTTGATAGCTGCTAGTTCCTCTCCACAGAAGTAACCTTTTAAAATGTCAGTTTTAATGTACAAATTTTATGAGAATAAAAAGACTTTTAAAAACACTAATTTTAGACTTCACGCTGCTGAGCTAGTAGTCAGCTGCTGTTGTCTCAGGCTGAATCTTGGAAAATTAAGTCAGTGCTCACTGTAATAAAATGTGTACTCTGGACTTCATGGGGAGAAAAAAAACACTTTTATTTTAAATTTTTTTTCTGTAACTGTTGCACAATGGCCAAAGTAATCTTCTGTCCTTCTACTTGTTGATATTTGCCCTCTCTCCATCCATCCATCCATCCATCCATCCTTCTGTCTGTCTGTGTCTACCATGTGCTGGATTTCCTGCAAGTGGGAATTCCTCTCCTCTTAGGTGATAGCTCTTCCGGAGAGGAGAAACATCAGGTACACAAAATTTCATCTTGTGCTCTGTAACAGAAAAGCCTTACAAGTTAGGCTGTCTGGCTTACCAAATATGTCATGAAAAAAAGATTTCAAGTGTTTTTCCCCTGAAGGTGACACAAAATTTAATTGTCACTAAAACATCTGATAATTTTCTGTAATCTTAATTGCCACAGCTATTCTTGTAATTTGCCATATTGGCTAGGCTGCTGTGTGATATGTTCTGTAAGAGAGGTGACACTGAAATTCAAAAGGAAGGGAAGCTTAAGGTTTTCCCCCCCTACTTCCAATGTCCCTTGTTCTAAATTGGAAAAGTACCATTTGTTTTGGCTTCAGGGAGCTGTGTGCTCAAGCTCACAGCTGGAGGTATGGTGCTGCAGTGATGGTCACCAGTGATGGGAAGGGAGAGTATAATGATTTAAAAATCCCAGCAAAAACGCCATATAAAACCCCCTTGGGATTAAAGGCAAGCGCTTCATTCTTTCCCTTCTCAAAGCCCCTGTATAAATTGTGTACACAGATGAAAGAATTACAGAAGGGAATATGTTAAGATTTTAAATATTGGCAAGATATATTTGGTTGTGATATTGCCTCCTATGGAAGTAGTGAGATTATCATCTTCCAGGTATGCATCCTAAAAGTGTGTCCTTTTTGGTCATGATTCTTTTCAAAGAAGTATCAGAGCTAAGCCTTTTCATTTAATTGCACTAAAATATTGCCCCAAAGTGGAATAACTTTTTTTTTTTACTATATGGTATAGAAAAAAACACATAAAAATAATAATATTTTAACTATAGTTTGCATAGATCTTGCCCTTTTAAACACTATGCAAATCATGCAAATCTTCCCTACTGCAGGGCAGACAACTGTGAGACTATAATGTGTGGTGTAGCAGGCATCCACCGTAAATTTGATACTCAAACTTGTATCCTTCATAGTGCATACAAAGAATCAAGGAGAATAAAAGCAGAAGAAAAAGCACCAAATGGAATAATGAAATATCCATGTGTAAAAGAAATATGGAAAGATTACCTGGGTTTCCTGTACTTGTCTGTGCTAAAACTGTGATGCTGAATGCTGATCAGATGCTGTGGGTTATAGTGGAATGTGGGGGTATTATGAAATTAGGATTCCTTTCAGATGTACTCCATTATTTTTGAAGTCCTATTAATTCCCCATGTGTTCTGGCTAATGAAATAAGGAAAGGACCCTTTTAATGGGGGCAAGATGAGACTTTACTGCTCAGCTTGTACATGTTATGCAGCTGGACTGATGGGCCACTGTTTAGAGAAACATGGGTGGGAGGCTATTTTAAAAGAAAATGAAAAAACATTTGTTTAACTGCATGGCAACACAAATATTTTACCAAGTGAAGGCAGACTGTGTATTTCATTATGACAAAAGGTGTAGGCTTGAAGGGAGAAAAAAATAAAGCAAAATGCTGTCATTGTAGGATTTAAGATATTCACTCTGTGTGAGAGTATCTTAAACCTTGCTATAAATGTATGCATTTAACTCTTTAAATTCTCACATCCCTTTTCTAATCTGAAGAAGTCTGTTGGAAGGAAGTGCTTGCCAACATTTCCCGTAAAATACAGATGCTAGGCAGAAGTTCCTGCAATTTTATAGGGAGCTCCTGGGCTCACCCAAGCTGTTGCCATTCTCATTCTCCTCTCCTTATATCTGCTCCCTCCTCCTTTGCTGAGGCATCTGTTCCCTGAGGCTGTTCACACGCAGCCTTTGCTCTGTTCTGCACCTGTGGTATCCTCTTTTAGGTACCAGAGCAGAAAAATGCCTTTGTATTTCCATCTGCTCCAAGTGGTGAGCTTTGAAAAAAAGGCTGAAAACACAACCTAATGATTTTGCTTAAATGTAACTATACATGTGGATATATATACCTACACATGTATGTGTGCACACATATACATAGGTGTGCTCAAATATATGTAAAAAAATAATAGAAACTAATTTGGGATAATAATTTCAAAACCCATTTGGGATAATCATATTTTTCACAAATGTTGAAGAAGCCAGGTAGTTGTACAGTTCATTCTCTGTGGTTACCAGCAAAACTTTCATAGATGTGTTAAGTTAGCTTGGTAGAATGTGAAATTGATTACAGTAATTAGAAAATGTAGGTGGTTTTACTTATTTACATCACTTTTCTTTAGTTTCCATGAGTATGATAGTTTCCAGCTGTGTTGCAATAGACATTTTATAAAGGTTTAGATATACCCCAAAATATTAATATATACCAAAACAGACACTTTTTCAAAATCTGCTTCCCCAAGCTCTTTGTCAGTGAGCTATAAATTAATCCCTGTGCTGTGGTTTATAGTATTCTCTTTCTATATAGTTTATATTTTAATTTTCACTCTTTAGAAAGGAAAGATTTAAAACACTGATAATTATATGGGCAGAAAAAAAAAGAGTGCTCAAAGACTGGATGGTTCATATCTTTACACTGTGACAGGTCTACCTTTTGAGGGGTGTTTAATGTGTGAAACTTTGATATTTGGGACTTTGTGAAGTGTAGTGAAAGTGCCTGTTTGCAGCACCTTCCAGGCCTGAAACACTGTGTGGCACGGCTTCAGAAAGATTTGTCAGCCTGTAAGCTGATGCAGCTGGAGCAGGATTTCAGTCTGAACCTAAGACAGATATGGACAGGATATGTGATGTAAACATAGTGCACTCTCTGTCCTGGCTTGATTAATTTGTGTGTTCTGATTCACTTTGTAATAAAACAATGTAGAGGTACAACTGACTGACTGGGTATTGCAAGCTCTAACAACACAGAGAGAAAATCACACACAGAATCACTAGGTTGGAAGAGACCTTTAAGATCACTGAGTCCAACCCATGCAATTAAAACCAAGGAAACCCCCCAGCTTTTATATTAATTCATTTGGTTTCATTTTGAAGTGGTCCCTGTTTCATACTGCTTGGAGGTTCAGATTCTCTCATTCCTCCTTTTTTGCAGGAGATCTCAAAGCAGTAGAGAAAGGTGATTTATCAAGATATTGTTTCGCTTGTTTCATACCAAGGGAAACCCAAGTATAAAGAGGTAAATAGCATGCCAGACACTGAGCCAAAACTAGGCCTTGCACTTTTGTGTGCTTCCTTCACTAGACAATACGGATTGGGAAATTTTGGCTACTGGGAAAATTGTAGGCCAAATGCTAAAAGTTACCTAGTGAATCATTTTATGAGGAGATATCTAAGTTCACCACATGGTTATCTTGTGGGTGTAAGCCTGACACTGTAATTGTATATGCACGGTGGTTTCTGTCTCTAAGCTCTGCTGGCTTCAACAGCAAACTGAAATCCCTTAACAGATTCTTTATATGTATATATATGAAATATTTTAACAAATAAATTTCTGACACTCATCGTAAATTCACTGATGAATCGCATAGATCAGTATTCTTTTGCAGAAGACAGTTTGGAATATAATAGCCTTACTGTTTATTGAAATCAAGTAAAAGTGACCAGAAGGATGGAGTTGACTGTGTGATTTTTTTTTTGTTCCAAAATTTACCTAGTTTATCCTCAGGACTTAAAAGTTAGCTGATATAAAAATATGAAGGCTCCAGTTGTGAAGAGAGTTTAACATGTTGGGTGGTAATCAATGGTAATTCAGGGGGAAAAAACCCAGTTCATAGGTTACCAAAACAAAATAAGAAATTTGTAAAGCATTTGAGCGCTGTTTTGTGCATTGTATCGCAACTCAGATGGGAATGGAGTTCTGGAGTGAGATGTGCTATCTAGGACTGCGAAAGAGTTAAATAATAAAAAGATGTTCTAGTGGTAAATGTGGCAATCTGACTTGAATAAACTTATCTAAGTTGCTTGGTCCTGTAGTTAGGGCTGAAAGAGAGCTGGTTTGTTTGGCCCAGATGCAGTGTTTTGGAAACCCAAGGAGCAGACAGTTCTGCTTTCTCTCAGCTGACAGACACAAGAAGCTGTGCATACAGTGATGCTGCATGGGACTGACCAGGTAGATCAGGATGCAGGGAACCTTTAGAGAAGGACACATAGAAAAAAACTGAGAGAGGTTGTGCATAATGGGGCAGACCCAGAGAGCAGCTTCTGGTGCTCAGAGATAAGAACCATTCTTCCTTCATGTTATGTGAAGATAGAGAAAAATTGCTGTTCTGTGCAAGCTGTTAATTTGGACAAGAGAATTTGGTTCCATTGTATGACTGTTCTCATTTTGTATATGTATTTCCATACTGTACAAGTGAAGTTACATAGATACACACACTAATCTAGGGGGCTACTTGAGTAAAGAAACAACAGGAACTCACTTCCCTTTTCTTCCTCTCTTTGGGTCAAATCTCCATCCATATGTATTATGCATGAAATTTCAATGACTTGACAATATTTTTTCCTAGAGGTACATTTTATTCCGCTGTCCATCAGTGCAGAGCATATTGTGACTTTTGCTTGGCTGTGTGAATATGATGCTGGAAAAATGAGGAAGCAGATTGTCTTTGCTCAGTGCTGGCCACCAGAGTTCCCAGGGTCAATGTGACAGAGCACTATAGTTACTCAGAGGCACAGTTTAATGGATGCAGCTGCACCTGTGATGTGTCCAAGGCTCATCAGTGCCTTGTTCTGCACCCAAGCAGCAGGACTGTGTAGTATTATATACTATACTGTGCTATGCCCCTTGCTGCTGCTGTGACAACCTGACTCTTGTCAGGCTCCTGCACTGGATTCTTTGATTACTGCTGCTCTTTTACACGTTTTTCTACATAACACATGGATATTCAGCAAAAAACACAGGATGTAGAGTACCATATTCATGGAGGCACAGACTGTACCTGGACAGCTCTCTAGGTGCTAAATGGGAAATGATGCAGATAATTTCCTATCTAAGCAGCTCTGATCTTAAAGCACAAATTCATATTCTGTGTAGGATACTAATGCAGATTTTATTACTTTCTCACTAAAGAGTGTTGGCATACTTAATATATTTTAAGGAACAAATAGAACTTTTGGGAAACCGTGTACTTGCATCGTGCATATCAATGCAGTAGCCATACCAAGATGCCCCTAAAATATACTGTTAGGTTGAATTCTACAAAGGAAAATAATGAGAACTTTCTGACTGTAAGTTGTAAAGGATAGTGCCACCTATCACTATGCACAAAGTCTGTTTTTCATTGGATGTTAGCTCTTTTTTTTTTTTCTTTATGAGCAAACTTAGCAGTGTGTTTTCTGTCTCACAGAGGTGGTTTTATTCAGGAAAAAAATAACAACTAAGAGGCAGCCAAAGAACACTAGTGGATGATACATGTGTCTGTGAAAACAAGTTCACGTATCTTAAGATGTGATTATCTTGGCTGAACAGAAGTTTAAACAAATAAATAAATGGTACTACTGGCTGATGACAGTGATATCTTAAAGTTGTAGAAGACTACTGTGAAGTTCAGACTATTTCTAACCAGATTGAATATAGCTATGTAGCTAATTTTACTAGCATTTTGCTTGCCACTTTTTAAGCAGCTCAGGTGTTTGAATGCTAGGTAAATTGAATTTTCTATCTTTGCAAATAACTGTAGTTTCCTTTCTATGTGGGTCATGTGAGTGGCTTTCATGTAGTCATGTTAATATTTTCCAAGGCAAGCTGTCTTTGTTTTTCAAGATTGGGACTACATGGTAAGGGAGTATAGTGCCAAAAATGTGGCATAATCTATGTAAAAAGAAGAGAAGCAATACAGAGTGTTGACACATGAGTTGGAGATTATTATATATAAAGGACCATGCATATGGTTTAATTTGCTTAACCTTGTCACTTGGTAATTTATCTGGAGAGGAATTGGATTGTGTTTTTCATTGAGTAGCAGTTTTGGGGACGCTGGAATTTGAATTCACACAGTAACTTCCCTCCAGGCTGATAAACCTGGAAGTAAAATATAATGCAACAAAGGATTAGAAATTACTGAAAAGCAACTTTGCAGTCATTTTTGTCCCCTAACTGTCAGTTAGGGATCACTTGAGAAAGGCAGGAGATTTCTGGGAATGAGCAGACATCAAGGCCAGCATAGCTGTTCAACATCTTATCCAACTTCCTACTCCTGTGACCTCTGAGGAACGCTGTCAACGCCATGCTGGTATTTCTGGAAGGGCTTGGGCCATGATCTTTGTGGCGAAGATGTCAAGTTTCAGAGAAAGTTGTTTTTCCTTCAACTGTTGGTAAAAAGCAGGTCAAGTGGGGTTAATCTTGGTTAACTAATGATTCTGGCCTCTTCAGGATGGTATTATTTGTGGTGCTGAACAGCTGCCTGTGCTGCTGCTGTTTGGACCCAGTGTTGGCACTGGAGGCAAAGCTTTGCTTCTTTGTTGGTATCAGGTTGTGTTCTCTGGGTGCTGGGTGACATTTCGGCTTGCCAAAGATGTGGGCTGCATGGCAGGAGGAGGATTGGGTCTGTGTACAGTTGTGGAGGCACAGAAGACTAATGAATATTTCTGCAGTTTAGAAAAAAGGAAGCTACTTCATTTTGTCACTGGAATATGAGAGTTATTCTTTTTTTTTTAATTTTGTGTGCAATAACCTAAAAATCCAATATTAAAAAACCTAGAGCCTCAAGTGCCATGAGGTTTCAGGAAATGTTTTCTATTTGGTTTGAGTATTTGAAAACACATTACCAGACTTTCTCCTGAAGCATATTTTAAGAAAACATCATCTAACTTAGCGTGTTCAATGAACTTGTTGCAATGAATGGTAAAATGGGAAAGGGAAAAAATATACCTGTATTTGGGGTGTTTTCCTGCATTGCTGCCCTTTTGTGAACAAAGAACGAAAGCAGAATTTAGCACAGCAAGTTGGGGCTGTCTACTTTGAGATGTACAGAAGTGCATCTGTAGCTTCTGCCCGAAAGGGGAGGAATTTTCCCTTCTGTGCTTTTCTCTGTGCCTGGCCCAGCTATCACCTGGCCCATGGTGATTTCAAATGTTTTTCTCCTCCCTTGCAATATCTGAATGGGCTCAGACTTCTTCCCAGTTAACATACAACAATCTCTCGTGCTGACTACTGAACTCTGATCTTTGGCTGGATGCACTCTTGTTTCTTTTAGCACATGTGGTGCAGAGCAGACCTGGAGCTGGGTAATTCATAAGAGCTGGGTGTTATTTGTATTACTACTACTTGAATGAGCCTGTATTATTTTGCACAGCAGTGTGGTCACCTGGCAGCAGGTCATTAGCATTTTAGGTTTCTTTCCCTCACAACAATGTACAACATGCTAATTAGAGGGTTTTGAAAGCTAAGCAACCTGGTTTAAAATCAGACATTTTAATTTGCTGCTTTAATGGCTATATTATAATAACTGGCTTGGCTCAGGGGTGAAGCGGAGAGAAGCGCTTCTCATGTTCCAGCAGAAAGGTCCAATATAACAGAGGCTGACAGAATTAAAAACCTCATAATTTGACCTTTGCCTGGCATAAAAGGCTGTTTCATAACAATTTCCTTTTGTTCTTTGTTTAAGCCATTACTCCAAAAGGAGCCTCCGATTAATCGAAGTAAATGCATCATTACAGTCCTAATCCATGTCCTTCTGTCAGTGTCTGTTTTAATTAAATAAGAAACACTAGCAGAAAGATATCACGCACAAAGCTGTGATTGGAGAAAGAGTGTTGTTTGATCAGGATGAGATTAAAAAAGGCTTTACTGTTTTGTCCTTTTGCTCTAGATGCCATAATGTAGGTTAAAGGAAGAAAACTTGCCTGATAGTTTAGCACATTGCGCCCCATTGCAATATCCAAATAACCAGATTTACCCATGAAACTGTCCCAGACGCTCAATTAATTATGTACAGAACATTCACAAACAGATGATATGGCAACTTGGTTTGAGTAATTTGACACATTAATATGTTTGGGACTGTATAGACAGTTGGCCAGAGATTGTATTCAAGTTGCAGGTTTTTTATATTGAATAAAATGTTGATTAAAGCTATTTAGGTACTTTCTTTCTTTTCAGTACTTGTGGCCCACAAATTGTAAATGTGATCTACTGCAAGCTCCTGATTTTTTAAAAAGGCATTTTTGTTTCTCACAAAATCAGAACAATTATTTTACAGCACTGAAGGATTCATTTAATAAATGTCATAACATCCAACTAGTTAATATTGCTAAAGCAATGCATATGTAAGAGACTCTTCCTCAAGGTAGTGTTTCAAGATCCCTGTGGTGAGGGTTTTCTCCCATATCCAGGCTATTATTTGATGTAATGAAAAGAGAAAGTGTGCAACACAGAGATTGTTAATTAATTTAGCCTAACAAGATGAAGATAAATGAAGCAAAGCATGGATTGAATGAAGCAAGAGGTCTTATTTACAATTTAATACTACTTTATATTAGGCATTTTTCAATTTACAAAAGAAAGGAGTTTAAAGAAAAGGTGTTTTGCAAATGCATGCAAGACAATTTTTATTTTATGAGCAGTTCCTAGAACTGCTGAAAATACCTTTTGGGTTAACCTTGAAGTTTTCCTCTCCTATTTTTTTTTCCCTTTTCACAATTATTTTTCCCAATTTGATTTAAAATATGTTGATAGCTATGAGAAAAATTAAACCCTAAACTTTTTCCCCTTTAAATCAATAGCAAATTACCAATGGAAACTCTTGCAAGCCCAAATGTTGCAGTTTTTCATTGTTTATGTTAATCTAGAGTCATAGCTTATTTTTGAGCAATTTGTGTATAGAAAGATGCATTAAGAGGCGTAACTATGAAAATACAATAAGATGTGATTTTAGTTTACCTTCCAAAGTGTAAATCTATTGTTACTTTTGTTTTCAGCTGTCCTATTGCAGAGAAAGCTAAGAGAGGAATCCGGGATAGTGTTAATTAACAATGATTTTATGCAATAAAACTATGATTTTTGATTTGGGAGAATATTTTTTCTCAAGACCATGTTTGTTTTAAACATTTGTGAAAAGCTGTGGTTTCTAATTTCTTAACAATTAAAAAACCCCATGATTAAAAAGTGTTTCAGAGATTTTAGATGTCTCTTCTTCCCAGTCCCAGATTTCAATAAAAACTATCCAAAGCTTGCAGTAAGCTACAATTTGTATCAGTTCAGTCACTGCATCTGAAGGTATATATTATTCAATTTCCCAATGGCAAAATTTACGGTATAATTCTATAGAGGTGAAGAAAAAAAATAAGGTCTGTCATTTTTAATATCCAAAAACTAATTAGAAAAAAAAGTCCTGTGTTTTGATGGATTAGAGATAGCTTTATCAGCTTGTCCTAAACCCTGAATTGTAAAGAATGACCAAACATATTAGGACTTTTTTTTAATGAAACATGCTCATTTTTACAGATGAATTGGGTCTGTCCACTATTTGACCTTCTGCCATGATTTCTGTCTGCAAAGGAAATGCCTTCCTTTTGCAGCAGCTAGACAGGACAGCGTTATCTACAAGCAGTGTCACTACAGGCAGTGGCCGCCACAAATAGCATTATTATGGTCCCTATGTTTTTATCTTGGGGGTCATGAACAAATCCATGCAACTGCTTCTAAAGATTTCAATAAATAGGACTTTTTATCCAGACAATTGGCTTTTATATTACTTTTAAACAAAACTACTAGTCCATCAAGAGTTTCAAAAGGAAAACAATTCTACAGAGTGCTGGTATGGCAGCACAGACCAATCATTATGGCACCCATTCTCCAGTCCTTTATTTTTCAAGTCCACAACAATAGGTTGTTGATTCAATGGACAAGACCAGAACAATTAAGTTCTCTGTTTAGCAGCAGTGCAGCATTTTAATGCCCTCCTCTAATAATGGTCTCATTATTGTTATTCTAAGACTGGGCCTCAGGAGGAGGAATATTTGCTGGAGGTACGTCATTATTTTGCAAATTTCGATTAGCTCATCATGTTGTCTGTACTGTGAAAATCGTAGCTAATTAGGGCAGTCAGTTAGACTACCAGCTTTTGAGCTTATGAGTTAAAAGGTAGCACACTTGATAGGCCAATGATGTGAAAAAGGTGGTAAAAAGAGGGATTAGAGCTGTTGCCTTAGTAACTCTAACTTCCATCTGTGCGGGAACAATGGACCTGTGTTTCTCCACCACCTTGGTGTAAAAATTGGTTTTGTTTCGAAAGGAAGGGGCTTTTTATGACAATCTGGAATTCAGCCTAACGGGGTGTAGTTTTAGTTGTTAGAAGAGACCATTGGAGGATAGGAAAGATGAAAGGTCATGGTGAGCTCCAAGGACATGAAAGGTCATTGTCTCTTGTAACAATAGTGGATTGTTTGGTCCCATTATTTCCAGCCAACTACTCAGTCAGGTGATAGAAAATATACTACCAGTTTAGTCAGGTGGAACAGGAGAGAAAGATAATGCACCTACTACAGAACAAAAGATAACTATAATTCACTTTTATTAAACAAAGTTGCACTTATTTGTGGCCATCCTCTGAAGAGGGTTGTTTACTGACTTACTATTCTAGCCTGCTTTGTTCAGCACTGCCTCTGTAGGCCATCACATCTCTGGGAAGCTATCCAATGTGTTAGAAAATGTTGTTTAAGCTTTCTTCCCATGAAGAGGAGTCCCCAGGAGTACCACTGATGTGATACTTAACAATAAATTTAGTTGTAGCTTTCTCACATTATTGGCATTCCTAAAAGGTTTTCCTTCACACACAGAATAAAATTAGCTATAAATATGAAATAAATTTGCTTCAAAATTTTATAGCATTTTGTCATAAATTCTACAGCAAGTATTGCAGAAAGTTTACAGCAAACTGTATGAGGCACTGCTGAACAGAGAGCAGAGACCTATAGTTGTATAAAAATAGATTAGCTATAGGACTGCTCTTATGCAAAGGGACGTAGATAAAGTCTCATCTTTCAAGTCTCTGTGCAGAAGCTTTAGGAGACTCCATGCCTTTGTTTTAAAGAAAAAAAACAGAACTACTGCCATATTATTTAATAAAAAAGCTATAGCAAAGTTCATGAGGAAAGCGTTTCTGTTAGTGAATAGAACTGTCACCTCTTATATTTTTTCCAAGAGCATCCAATCCCCTAATTTACTGTTTTTAAGAAAGACTTTTTCCCCCTTTCTTATTATTTCCCTAATTTTGTAGCATTACGCCTTAGTCATCCATGCAACAAGTTTATTTTTCTTTTCCTCTACCTCTACACAATCAAAGCATGTCCAATATCCATCACATATCTCCTAAAGATTAATTTCTTTAGGTGAGCATTTCCAGAATGTTCCATGTTCTTGTACGAGATCTCTGAACTCTTTTACCAGGTTTATTTTATTATGTTTTTACTCATTCCACAACAGAGCTGCCAGAGCTGTATTGAATTTTTATGAAATTGATAACGTATATGTAATTTAATACTATTACACTTGAAAATAAAAGTTATATATAATTTTTAGGTATACCATCTTAAACTGTTCTGACCTCATTTGAACTCCCCTTTTTAGCTATTCTGGGCCTCTCTTATCTCATTTTTACTCCTGGCCACTCTTGCTCTTGCTTTCTGACAACACAGATGGGTGGCCTTGCACAAACTGATAACTGTGGCAATTTCTCAGCACACTATTCACTAATAAAAGATGTTATTTTCAGAATTAGGCAGGCATGTGTCATGCTTGCTTGCTTGCTGGCTGAAGATGAGAGGTTGGACTGTGGCTTCCTGGGAGCGTGCAGTCGTATGAGCCATTGGACTTTACAGCTCCCAGGTTGTTGATGTATTGTTTTACCAGCAACTAGGTTTAGTAATTAGAGTCTTTCAGAGAAGGGAAGTCTTGCTTTAAGTGTTTGTAAGCTTTTAGTTTTTTAAGATAATCTATTCTTAATTTTTCTCTTTAGCTTGCTGTTTAGTTCTCACCTTTGTGCTAGCCTATGCTTTGTTATTTTTGTTTTACAATGAACCGAAGAGTGTAGGCTGCTTAGTTCAAAATGGGAGCCCTGCAAAGGGTTAACCAGCAGAGAATTACAAATGAACTATCAGGAAAGTTGATTATTAATCCAGCAAGAGAGAAAATATCCTTCCAGTTAGCAAGAATTAGTACCTGAAGAGCTGATAATATTGTTCGGGCTGTCGGTGTGGAATGGCAAAACCAGGTAAGCTAATCATCATCTCAAAGGAACAAAATCTTTTCTTTCTGTTTTTCATTATAAGAGAGTTTAGTTTTTAAAAGAATCTTTGTTATTTTACTTAAAGTATCAGCCTGTGAAACAGCATATGTTGATCCTCAGTTTCCTCAAATGAATGAAAGAAATTAAACTTGTGTTTAACTTCAGTAAGAAGATACATTTCTAAGCCATATTTCTAAGCTACACAATGTATGTAACTGTGAAATATCATAACAATTCTTTCCTGGTTTGCGGTTAAGCGTGAGAACTGATTACAAAACCTGAAGAGTCCTTTGCAATTGCAAGCTAATATATTATGTAAGTCTGTCTTTAGTTGTGCTTGGACATATTGTGGGGGTTTACAGGAACTTTCATGTTGCAAGCTTGTTCATTCAGAGTTATTAGATTTCAGTTTTCACACTGTATGAATGATTTATTTAAGTTTGTTTTGATATTGTGAACACATTTCTGTTTTTTAAAAATCTTTTTTTTTTTTTTTTTGGTGGGGTTTCAAAAATCTATGATCTTGGAAGGAAATGGATGTTTGGTAAACATACCGCTGTGTTTATACAGAGAAATGCAAATTAAACCATTAGTTGAATGCAATCTCAAAATTTTGGTAATTTTTTAAAAAACAAAGCCCTCTCTTGGGAGAACTTTCAAATTTGTATCCCTGATACTAATAAATAGGTATAATAAATGTTTTTGTTTTTCAATGTAGTCTTCACTATTTAGCTTATTATAGGAGTTTAAAAGTGTAAAAGTTTTTAAATGATAGTCTAGTACTGTGGAAACTAGAAAGTCTGTCGACAGCATTTGATAACTTTTCCTAGTTGTATGCTATTCCTTAAATTAGTAGCACTTAGAAAAATCCTGATTTGCTTGTAGAATCGAATTCAGTATGCACATGATGTGACTACAGTATCTGAAATAGAGTTCAGAATTAAGCCTGTTATGTGTGAGATAGCCTGGAAGGGATTGTGGTGATACAAGAAGAAAAATACAGATAGAAACTGAAAGTATTTGAAATTTAGAAGCTGAGCCCCTGTAGCAACGTAGTTCTACGGGGTAACTTTTCATGCGCTATAGAGAAAGGAAGAAACCTTTTAATTTTGGGAATGGGATTATGTTATGGCCTTGGGCAAAGGAGAAAGAGAAAGGAGGAAGAGGCAGTGGGGAAAGTGAAAGGGAGAAGTGGTGTTTGTCTGACAGCGTCATTGTTTTGCATGTGACTTTGGCCTCCTTGAGCAGAGGGGACAGCTGGTGGCCAAGCTCTCTGAAGGGTGTCTCACCATGTTAGAGTAAATTGAAGTCCTAGAATTTGCTGATGATGGAGCTGTCAGGGCAACAAATGGTGTCATTTTGGGAGCTATGCTAAATATTCAGATATACATACAGGCAAATAACTTCTTGAGGCACATTTTAGCTGAGTATTTTAAGGAGAAGGGGGACAACGTAAATAAGCTGCATTTTCAGAGTTTGAACACCAGCATCTAGGAAATATATAAAGAGCAAGAAACCCAATGATGAAAAAAATTATCACACAGGAAATGATATACGTAGAAAAAACAAGATTGTAATTAGTGGAGGAAAGTAAGAAACTGATTAGAGAAATGAAGTTTCTCAGATGTTTAAGAAAAAATGAAAGTTAAATTAGATAAGCTCTTTTAACTAGTATTGGAGAGGAGTGCTTCCTTTAGGGTGAGAAAGCTAAACTTAAAATTAGACAAGAGCTGGCAACTTGAGTTTAGCTCAACTGTTTTCCTGCACGAGTGACTCTTTGGAATGCTCTGCTTGGAACATCATCAGGAACAACTAATATAGAGCTGTTGGGGAAAAAGTAAAACACAAAATGAAACTCTCTGAATGCTTATTTGCAATGATTAAGGTGATTATATTACTTATGTGTGTACTAACCCACAGATTAGACAAATTGGTTGGATTCTGAAGTAGTACTTCTGGACTTATTGTATTTCATGTATATATGTAGCTGACACTTGAGCTCTAACACTGTACTGGTACAACTGATTCATTTTCAAATTAATTGTAAGCATTAGCTTATTGATAGAATCCTAAATCAGCAAACACTACCTGCAAATGAACAGAAGCAGTCTTGATCCCCCTCAGCTACAAGCCAGTGTAAATTAGCAGTTATTTAATTATTATTATTTATATTAGCTGGGATATAAGAAATGTTCTTAAGCAAAAGATAGAAACAAAAGCTATCCAGCAGAAACTATGGGGTTTTTGTGTCCATTCCAGTGACTTATTTCAAAACACAATAGTGTAACCTGTGAAAAATATCCCCCTACAGGGCAGTTTAGCTGGCACCACTGCCTTTGTGCCAGTTCCTGTTCTCAGTTGTGTATTGCAGGAAAAAAAAAAAATGGAGGAAAAAAAACCCAGCCAAAAAAGTTAGACGTGTCTGGAATAGGTTGATAAGAACATCATCTGATTTACTGGAACTAGTTTGACTGAACAGGGTGTTCATATTGAGTAAAATTGTATTTTCCTCAACACAGACTGTGTAGATCCCAACCTGTTTAAAGGCTTAATGTCGAGGAGAGATGAAGCCCCAGAGGTCTCTGACTAAGTAGACACACATCTGGAAACGCAGCTGCACTCAGGGGAGGCTGCAGAAGCAGTTAGCCTGCGGCAAGCAAACCATTCTTGTCACTACGTGGTTGGTGCAGCAAGACGAGACGATGCGGAGGGTGGAGCATAAATATCTATATGTTGCTTGATTCTCTACTTTATAAAAACCTGTTACTAGCCAGGAAGAAGCTTGTCTACACAAACAGATGGCCAAGCAAAGTTTGGGCCAGGTTATTTTTGTTTCTTGGACCACACCTTGTTTGTGGTGACAGTACTGGAGAGAGAATGTGTTTCAGTTCATTAGGAGCTCAGTGAAGCTTTATGGATAACACTGAAATGTTTTATAAGATTCAGTGTAAAGCTGCGTAGTTCAAGGAAGCTCATGTCTTATTAGCTATGGCTAAGGTCAGTTATCCACACAATGAGGGGGAAACTCTTTCATAAACAAGTAGATAAATATGGTGCAGGTGGTGCTTAGCCTTGCTTCAGGCTGTAATATTACTGCAAGAGCTCATGAAACCTCGAGCTTTTACAGGGTCCTTATGGAGCATCAACAGCATAGAGTGGGTCAGGTATAAAATTACAAGGTTGTGTCATGGAAAAAGGACAAATTTAGGGTATTTTTGTGGCTTTGCATACAGGTGTCTATCTCTACAAGATATTAAAAAGAGAATATAGAATCATTAGAACTCTCCTTCTAGAAGAAAATAAATTGTAAAAGGCTAGGGCCTAAAAAACAAATTGAACTTACCTCATCTAAACATCAGAATGAAACAGTCCAGTGTCTTGTGGGTGTTGCTTTCTGCAAACTCTGTAGTGTTCCATGTGTTTCAAAAAAGCTGGTTAGATACATGGGTGTTTATTGGCACTTGAGCCATGTCTGATAACAGAGAAAAATCGTATAAAACTTTATTTTGCCTTTGGGGCTATCATTTTTATTGTCTGATGGAAAATAATTATATTTTTAACAGCTGCAAAAAGAGAAGAACTTGAAGAGTTAATTAAATCACATGCTGCTAAAGGAAAACATTTTCTTTCCTTTTTTTTCCTCATCTGAAGTAGGACTTACATGTGTTCCTTATTACACCAAACATATTCCAGTAGTTTTTTAAAAAGAAATACCCATGAAGCAGTGTATTCTCAAACTCACATTATTTTCAGCTACTAAATCCTGGAGCAATCAAACACGTATCATTTTTCACCTCAACTGAATTGAGATCCGTGGCTGTAGTGGGTGATAGCACATAACATCCATAGAACTGTAAAATGTAATCCCCTGCCTGTCTTTACTACACAGGTTTTGGGTGTATTTTTATGGATGCCAGAGGAAAATCTGCTGGCATTTATTTCAAAGATAGAACAAATCAGTGTTGGTGTAGTTATTAATTATTCTGCAGTCTTTAGGCCAAATATTTTAGTGGTAGTAAAAAACACACAAAAACAACCAAGCAAGACAAAACCCACAGCAAGTTTCCTTTAACTGTAATCACCCAAGTTTGTGAGAGCCAAAGGACAGCAGACTGAGTGTTTTCCCACAAATGGGTCTCTTTTATGGACTGGACTGATGAGCTTGTGATGTGCAGGTGTTCAGTGTCAGAGGCAAAAAGGGATGTTCAGAACAAAGTGGAGATTTTTCAGGGCACTTTCTGCTTCAGTAGGTCAAACAAGCAAACTCTATGGTGCTGGGAGAAGGCCAAAGCTGGGCACTTTAGCTGCACATCCTTTTGGCCTTTCTACCTCTGAACAGGAATGGATAAAGTAAAAAAATATATTGCAGTTTGTCAGCTGTCTAATAGTTTATGCTCATGTGCAAGTTTGCTGGCATTTTACCATGGGAGAATCATGTGTTTAAACCTCACTGAGCATTGTAGTAGCCAGATACTAATTGTTTATGCTCTTTTTTTTGGTGGTTTTTTTTTCTTTTTTTTTCTTTTTTTTTTTCAAAACAAAGTTTTCATCAGGACTGTGCTTGTCTAGTTCCAATTTGAAGATTTTTTTCTACCTCCATATTAACTTGAATTTTAAAAAAGCCACATGTACAAGCACACCCCCCACTTTTTGCATGAAAAATGATAGCTACATCACAAATGTCCTTATTCTTGCTTTACCAGGGTAGGCTTTTAGCATTTATTGAGGTAATACATATGGTTTACTAGTGTTTATACTGAATCTTTCTTGTCTGTGATTTTTCAATAGGCTGCTTTTCCTTTGAAAAGGGAAAGTATTTTTAGGACGTTGTTGATTCGTCTTTCTACTTTTCCCATCAGCTCTAGTCTGTTTAACACTACCACCACCTTAGAGAGTGCAGTGTTGAGAGAAAACAAAGTAGCTGCTGGTGACCCCGTGACAACTGTCTGGTAAACCTGATTACTAACCTAGAGCATTGCTTAATCTAAAGGCCAAATAAAGCCCTGCAGGAGAGAAACATTGTTTTGTTCTAAATGCCTATTAGGAAGGGAACTGCTGTGTTGTAAGCAGCAGAATAATAAGCCTCCCTGGCTTGTCGGGGTTCAGATCTAGGCATTCAGCACATACTTGCCTAGGCTTCCTATTGCAAAGAAAGAGCTAAGTTTTGGAATTGATGTTGAAGTCAACTAAAACAATAATCAGTAATAGCAGCTTTGTGTTTCAGGGAGGATCAGAGTCTGCTTTGAGCTGTACTGATATAGTTCTAAAGATAGTACATGGACTTCATTAGGGTTATTCTCTTCTGCACCCTACAGCTGTGACGTGGAATCCAGAGTTACTGGGTCCTCTGTCTCCTGCTAGCTGCATTTAGCTGTTTTGGTTTTTTTGCAAGCAAAGAAAGGAATGAATAAAAGTGACTACTTCATCTACTAGTATCACTAATAATTTCTGCCTTGTATGAGAAGTGGCACTTTCCCATTTTCCTAAAACTGAATTTTTCAGGGAATAAACTGGAATGAAAGATTGGTGCCTGCAAATAAATCATTGAGCCTTTTCATAATTTTTTTTCCCTATCACACCATTCATGTCCTTTAGGGGTATAACAAACATGCCTTAGGTCACAGATGATCATATTAGTCGTAGAAAGTTTAATTCATCAGCGGTGATGTTCCGATTTTACTTCCTTAGCTCCAGCAGTGAAGCAATAACTTTAGTATAAAAAATGTGCCAGTATGGTAAAATACCTCTTCAAAAATTATTAGAACTACCCAAAATGGGTTGACTGATAACAACCAAATCCAGAGAGACTGAATCATACGGTAGACAACTGAAAAAAAATATTTGTTGTTAAAAAATATACTGCTTTATGAACTTGTAATATTGTTTTTAGAACCAGAATGGGAAAAGATCCCTGCTTTAGAAAATTTGTGAGCGAGCACTGTATCAATTACTGTAGTTCTCACTACTCACAATTAGCATAGTGAATTCCATGCATATTAGGTATAGGCGTGTCAGTCTAAACAACATGTAATTATATGCATGTTAGAGAACTTTTACCTCCATATTTATGCACCTGTGTACATAAGCATGCACAAAAGTACATACACACGTGGATACAAGTCCATTTCATCCATTATTTATATGTATTCTACATATGCAAATACATAGGTGAACGTATATAAGCATCTAGTGGTCGTGTGTGTACCTGTGCACAGTAATACCCTGTATGATTTTCTTACTAATATTTGGCAGAAAGCTTTACACCTGCTTAAAAATACTGTCTTCCATATAATTCTACTTTCAGAGGTGACAATCTATAATTTAGAGGACTAATACTATCAGCAAAAATTGTTGAGAATTACTTGATAATATCAGGAGTAGATGAGAGTTCTTCAGATTCTTCCAGGCCATTGGGAGCAGTTTGATTTGTGTAATGCATGGGTCAGTTCTAACGTAGCAATGGGCCTGTGGCCATCTCTGTGTTCCACCTTGCACTTGCAGGATTTCTATTATTAAACAAATAGAGACTTGGACATTGTACATGTTTAATTATTAGCTAAGATATTAATAAAGTTATGTTTAGAGATTATAGAGATACTATTGATATTTTTGCTATTTTTTTCCTAATTATTTTTTTTAGAAAGATTTCAGGAGAAAAGTCTTTAAAAAATACCTTTCTGGCAATATCTGTGGTAGTCCATGAAGGGCTTGTGTCTCCCAATTAATGTAGTAGTCTTTTCTCATTGTTTCTGTTACTGTCTTCTGTACAATATGATCATCTTCTAATGTAATATTAAATTGTCAAAACTGAAAATTAACCTAATCAAAATAGCTTTCAGATACTTAATTAGATGTTTTTGTGCTAGAAAATAGGAGTTTTTTAATAGCTTTGTTTCTTACAAGACTAAGCAAGTATTAATTCTGTTTTCTAGTATTCATCCTACTTTGCTGAGCAGACTTCTTTAATTGTCAGAAGGGTTTATCACTTTTCTGCCTCATAAAAGATAATAAGGCACACATACTTTACAGCCTGAACCTGTATGAAATGTTTTCTTACATTCTTGAAGTCAGTGGACAGGTGATTAACCCCAAAAGTTGCACCAATATTTTTAATAATATCACCACTGATGGTTTTATTTTAATGATAAGGTAATTTAGGGATTTTTTACTTGCAATTTAAGAGAACACTGGTTCTCATTTTATGATGTTACAGAGTTTTTGTGGAATTGCTGGAATTTGTGTGGCATTGGTAGAGATTTGCTATTGACCTGAGAGTATCAATACTGAACTACTGACCACTTGTACATTTGTGTTCAGTGGCGACCTGAGAATTGTGGACTTGTAATAAGGGGCCAAAAAAGGGGGCTTGCATCCTATTTTGGTTTCAACAGCTTTATTCCCACCTAAAGACTTTTTTGCAAACTATCAGTCATTTATTCTTCCTGCCAGGTGACTGGGGGACTCACTGGTAATGTTTTGCTGGCTTTACCATTTTAGTTTGCAGATAATCTCTCCTTTTTTCTGTTCAGTGCTATTTAATACCATTGTTATAGGCAAAGACCCAAGTCTCTCTCTCAAGTCCATGGAGTGGTATTAATTTGATTTCATGAAACCTCATAAAGACCATTAAGCTTCATACAGGCACCTACACTTTGCTTATAAATTAGACATCAGATTACAAGGTCAGACATGTAATTTTCATAATTTAGAAATAATGCTGGATCAAGACTTTTAATACATTGGTTTGTTGCCTTTTGGCTTTGGATAGTGCTAGTTTTTCTCTCTGCTCTGTTACAAACATGGTATAGTTACCCGACCTTTGTTATCCTATTGTTCTGGTTTATAAGTTGATAACCATTCTGTGAACTATGAGGTGTGGACCTGCCCCTGCTGCATTCCCTGAACCAAAGAGAAAAAGAAAAACAAGAAAGAAAGGAAAAAAAGAACCTCCCCTCCACTAACCATTAAATTGTAGGGTGATGTGGAGATAAAAGCAGAATCTCTTTTTTACTTTTCAAATATTTGCTTGGCCTTCAAAAGGTATTTGCCTTTTGTGTTTACATTGGATTTATTTTTTTGGCCTACATGCAGAAAGAGAATGATACATTAAAGAATAATGGACAATAGTGAGGAAAATGCTCTCAGTTTTCACATCTAGCCTGTATTTTCTACTTTAGGTTTATTTTTTTAATCTCGTCTACTTCTATTTATATAAAACTTCTGAGTATTGTAAAGGGTTGTAAATGTGAAAGTATCAGATGAGGTACAGTACAAGAAGATTATCTACAGGTTGGCAGGCATTAATGAGAGTTGGCAAAGTGCCATTTTCCTTTATGAACCTTTGGGACCTCTGTGTGTGGCAGAACAATGTAAGGCTTCAAAAGCCAGTGATCTGTCACTTGCAGGAGTGCTTTCTGCTGTTCCTGAGAGACACAGTTGAGGTTTGTCTCTGTAAAGTTGTACAAGTCCTCACCGAGGCAAAAGGAAAGATGCTTTAGCTGAGAGTTGATGTCTGTGTCATATCATCTTCAATTCTTTCCCTCTGGATGGCATTAGAACTTCTTTGGAACTTGCAATGTCCCTTGTGGATTTACTTTCATTGAAAGAGCAGGGTTTAAGCAAGTTTGTAGAAAACATAATTTAATTTAAAACCCCACACTCAAGGGAAGCACCACTTTGTGACAATTGCCTGTTCCAAGTTTATCTTTTTTGCTGTCAAATCAGTCCCTTTACTACTGCATCATCAAAAGCAGGTGATTTTTGTTAGAGTGAAGTCATGAGATAGAGATATTTCCTGTATCTTCTTACTGTAATGTTTAATATTTTTGATGCTATTGACTTAAAAACAAACATGACCAATGATTTATTTGAAGCGTCTTGATTAATGTGCTTTGAAAACACAGGCATTTATAATAGATAAAAATATATTTCACCGCATGTATGTCATAAAGCTCTTAGTATGTTACAGTTTGTGAAAATTACAGTCAGTTAATAATGTGTCAGCTCCCCACTGTGTGCTTCATAGGATACTGAATGGGTGTTACAAGATTTATTTGCTGAATTTTGCAGGTTTTCTGTAGCGTGTCAGATGCCTTGCTGATTGCTTGGTGAAGCCTAGAGCATGAGCTCCCTCCTGCAATGTTTACTTTAAGTCAATCTACATTTGCTTAAAAGTATGACAGGTTTAAAATCAGATTACCTCCTTAGAACTTTCCTAAAAGCCTGGATACTCTTTAGTGTAACTTGTGTGTAATTTAGATGCACGCTTATGTGGGAATCACAATTTACTTCATAGTTCTTAGAATTACAGGGAATGGATTGGTAATAAAATGTGTATTGTAGTGTTGCTAAAGTGATAATAATAATGCAAATAATTTGTATACTACCCTGTGAAGGGGGGATAGGGAGTTACTTCTTTATTGATTTTGTTCATAATGTAATTACAAGGATTCTCCCTCCTTTTCAAGCTTCCATTCTTATGTATTTCCTTGACCTGTTGTCTTCTAAATCTTTGTCTTCTAATTCTTCTAATTCCTGTCTTCTAAGACTTTCATTCATCGAGAGAATTACTTGGTCTTGATACAGCGTTATTTTGCACCTAAAATCTTAGAAAGTGGGAATGCTCAGTTAAGTTTTGAGTTATTTTTATTAATTATATTTCTGGTGATTTTTTTTCCTTGCTGGACATGCATTTGAGCATTTCTGTTAAAATGTTTCCATTCATGTCCTGCAGTGCAGGCAGCCTTCAAGTTTAGCTAAAAGGTGCAGAAATACCTGTTTTCAAAAAATATAAAATCCTGAAGGCAATTGATGACTGGGATTAAAATTGTAGGAGTATCAAGATGGCAGGCAATTTAGGCAATGCATAGGTGGTGTCTGTGATGTTCCACTGAACTGCCATATAGAATGTTATATCAGAATAACATGGCTTAAACTGGTTGGGTAAATTTCTTTGTGACTTCAAGAGCATCAAGCACCAATTTGTATAGCAATTGGATTTAATAAGCAAAAAAATCAAAGGGAGTTTAGAAAAAGAGAAATTGTGTGAGCTGATTTAGGATTTGAGGCGCTTGTCTGATGCTAATAAAGTTTTCTGATGTCATTCTTTTTGTAGCTATAATGTACACTACAGAAATAATTTGTATAATGTGTGCTTGCGTATACTATCTTGAATGAGGTATATGTTTATAATTTCTGGCTTTCAGATTTAAATCTGTGAACACAGCAAGAGTTCAATGAGTTCTGATAATAATAGTCCTGTAATGCAGAGATCCTGAGAACTTCCTTGCAAGTAGGAGTCATTTGTCTTACAAAAGTGGTAGAGAAAGAAACTTGCCAGAGTTGCAAAGAATAATTTCTGCAAGGGTCACACAGAATAGATTAGACCATAATCGAAATATTTTTGGGACATCTTACGATTTTGAGAGAGGTAGTTTAAAAGGAGCTTTGAAGAATGTGTGTTTTGAGAAGTATATTTCAGATCTACCACTTTTCCATGTTTCTATCTCATGTGCTGTAAATCCATGCATATTAAGAAATATAGATTTTAATTCCCTGTCTGGCTTCTACTGAGACCATATTATCAGGAGAGTAAGGCTCTTTTCCAGGTAATTGTTGGGGGAATTATAACCCTTGTTTTCTTTCTGTTTTTCTTTCCCAATTTGTGTGTAACTGTGTATGCAAAGTAGGAGTGGTAAAAATTTCTAGAATTAATATGGAACAAAAATTTATGTTTTAAGCTTTGTTGTCTTCTTATTTGCAACTCCTCCAAACTTTCTTCGTCATGTAAAATCTACCTTTCTTCCCTGCCTTTAAAAAACATATTTATTTTGTGTTGGTTTATTTGTGAGTGTTAGAGCACTGTGGGCAGAGTTTATGGAGATATCATATAGAGTGTTACTTGCCTGACTCAAAATGGTCATTTTCTTTCTGTTGTGTTACTTTCCCTTCTTTTATATATTTGTAATTGTTTTTTAATTGTGGAAGGTATTTTCCACAAACAGGCTGGACTGGCACACTGCTGGGGGCACCTTCAGGGGTCCCTGTGGCTCTGCAGAGAGTGATACAAGCTGATAACTTATTTCTGTCTTTCTAGTTCAAAACTTGGAGTGTTTGAAATACTAAGTTTGCATCTGGTCGTTTTCATAAAGTTTCTGGTAAATCTAGAGGAGGCATTCCCAAAATCTTCTCTCAGGAATGCTGGAATAATTCCTGTTCAACCTTTCAGCTGGTGTCAGGTGACAACTTTCTGGTAGGTGCTGGGCAGACACTTGGTCCATCAGGCTCCTTAATCTGTCTTTCACTGGTTTGAGTTTAGCCTGGTCTCTGGGATGGTTTTAAAGCGCCTCCATCCCTTCTTTTCTCATGCCCCAAAACCCAATGCTTGGCAAAGCCACGTGGGAGAGCCCCAGGCATATCTTGACCCTGTTATTAACCACGCAGAAGGAGGATGAGTGGGAAGCACTCCACAGCCCCAGGTCCCCTCTAGAAAGGTCTGCTGTTAGAGCTGGTGGTGACAGCAGTGGGAACTAGGGAGAAGTGTGGACCCATTCCCACTGGTGACCCACCAGGTCTGCTTAGTAAAGCTGCACCTTAAAATATCGAGTGAAATCCTGATTCTGCTGAAGTCACTGGGTACTTAGACATTAATTTTATGTCAGCAAGGATTTCACCAGTATTTTTATTTTGCAGCTGTAGAGGGGGGGGAAAGCCTGAACCAAGATGAATGTGACTTCATGTTGTGAAATAGATTTCTCTGCTAGTTTCATCCTTGCCTTCCTCCCATCTGAATAACTGTAAATGATGTTCTCTGTTAATAAGTGTGTACTTTGTCTAAATTGCATTTATTTTTCTTTTGACATATATACCATTTTACTATTAATCATCCCCTTCTGCTCTTTACTCTACAAAGACACTGTTGTGCTGATGGAACATATTTAATCTTTGGTATGTTGTATTTTATTTCTATTGTTGCTTTCCCATTTCTTTATGGAAAATCTTTCTTTATTGACTCTTAAATCATGGGTTAAACCCTTATTGAAAACATGTTCTGTATGTACTTCTTGTGAGTGAAAGAAGTTCTTTTGAGGTTATAGGCTAGGCTTATACAAATACTTCACTATACAGTAAAAATTCAGAGGTCTCCTATATGTTATCTAAAGCTAGAAATATACCCATTTACTCAGCAGCACATCATAAAAGAGATGCATACTATGTTCATGTCTGTCAGTGCTTTAAGTCATCACTCTACAGCCTTTTTTAAATTCTCTTTTTATTGAAACCAAGAAACAAAACAAAGACAAAAAAAAGCAAAACCAGCATCAATTACATGTCAACATGACATCAAACAGCATAATATATCAGAAAAATAAATGTATGATCTGGTGACTCAATGATTTCTGTCCATATGGCATTTACAGAGAGGTAAAGAAAAGACAAATAGCTCCACATACATATTGGGAAAAATGTCCAGTATAAAATTGGCCATTGTGACAGCATCAGAAAGCTCTCAGCTGAGATTACACACAGAAGAGGAAGAGAGGTTCAAACAGTCTAGCTCTTATATATATTTAGAGTTTTGTGCAATGAGCATTGTACAGGTATAAATCTTTGTATAAAAAGATTACTTTAAGGATGGAGATAGTCTGCTTGCTAATGCTAGGTCCAGGTTTATAGATAGGTGTGTAGTAGAGCTGCATGCCAAGTGATGCAAAAATACAATGAGGAAAAAAAAATCTCTGAAAAGAAATGTGACTATCTGGAGAAACTATTAAAATGAATACTGACTCCAAGCCTATTTGTATATTTGCTGAAAGACATATGAAAAAGCCTCTTTGTATAAGTGCTAAACACATGAAAACCACTGAGAATCAGTTAAGCCCCTAAAATAATAATCTGGGAATTCCATTCATTATTATAGCAAAGGGCATCATAACTTTATGGTAAGTAGGGAAGGGTGGGAGAGAGGTGAGACTGTGGGGGTGGGAACTGGAGAAAGAAAACCCAGAAAGATCCAGAATCAGACACAGCCTCTGTTATTTGAATTTGTTGTTCATTTTCAATGGAGTGATAACTGGAACAGCTCAGCCTGAACTGCCTGGCTCGACACTCCCCGTTCTAAGGAACTTGGAAGTGTTTCACAGCTTACATCTGGACAACAGGGCACAGGGAAAAAAAGGCACAAGGATGGATCACATTCTCTTTGCACAGTTAGGGCTTGAGTCCAATATACAATAAATGTATGGACAAAGAAAGATATGTACATGTAGACACATACATCTACATATCTACACACACGTGTTCATGTGCGTATAAATCCAGATTCACAAGGGATTTCTTCTCATTTTTTGTTAGGCTCAGTTCACACATCTATGTTATGTCTCTTCAGAGTCAAAAGAAGTTACCTTCTGGAAATTATTTTTCTGTTTTTTTTTTTTCCTTACCCAAGCTGACTATTTATTCAGTGCTATCTGAGATCTCGTTGTTAATCTTATTACACTACAGCTATAGGCCTCAAAGGAGGTGATAAGTGACCCACTGGACCTGGAAATGGTGTTTTCTGTGAGAACAGGGAATACCTAATGAACCCCTTATCTTATCTTTTAGATCAGCGATAACTTCAGTGAGACCACTTGGTCAATATTGTACATCGCACCCTACGGCCACGTTTCCCCAAAGCAGTGACAAAATGTGTTGTGCCCAATGCATGCAACTTGGCTTCTCTGGATGGCAGAGCAGAGCACAGTGCGGCCTAGAGCCTGTGGGGAGGGGGAAATAGCAGGGCATGGAAACCTCAAAGGAAATTTAAGAAGGGACAGTGTGAGTGTGTGCGCGCGAGTGCGTTGAAGTCTGAAGGCAGAGCGCTATGAGGGCTATGTGGAACATTTCCTGGAGCTTACCACTCATAAACATGGCAGGATTGCCAGCCCTGCAGCGAACATCCCGTGTCCATCCCTTCCCCCTGGGCCCCTGCCAGTGCGCCTGTGCCCATCAGACGCTGCATCCCAGCCCCAGGGTGGGAGTTCCTCCTGACACCCTCCTGCCGGCGCTCTAGCACTCTCGCACCCCACAGAGTGTCCCTCTACACTGTCCCCCCAGATACTTGGACGTCAAAGTCCAGAGGACAAGGGTAAATCCATTTCTGCTGTTCCATTTTGTCCGTGTCCCTTCAGGTTGCTAAAGGCAGGGAGCATAAACTAACTTAATTTTTTTACCTGTGCACTCATTTGTTTGAGTGAGCTTACAGTAAACCACCAACTGTTATATCCCACAATTTATTAAAATGGCATGTATAGAATACAACTGCAAATAACAACCAATTCCTTTGTTTCCCTGCTCTATTATGATTTCATAGTAAAATTTATTTTTCAAAACTGAGCTCGTTCCATTCTCCTACACAGAAAATCCCTGCTGCCACAGAAACACTGGCATATTATGTGTCATATCTTAAAACCTTTACAGGCAGCTGGCATCTCCTCATTTGCCTCATCTAGACATAGATCAGTCTCTCTCTGTAGTCAGCACAGGTGAAATGCAGCCTTTTCTGGAGCAGGTTGGCAGCATTTATGTACAGACATCGTTCCAAAGGAATGTATAGAAGCAGCACCACGACCTGTAAAGGACCGACCCATCTTGGGGTAGAGAGAGAACTTCAGACGTTAACAGTTGCTTCCATACTCCAAAACCTCTTTAGCATGAAAGTGTCTCTCTTGGAAGCATAAAAGATTTAGTTCTTTTGCTCCAGGCAGGACTTTTAAACCTAATACTTATATAAGTAAACTGTCCCCTCTAGTTCTCACATTAACTTATAATGCCACACTGGCAGGCTTATTGGTTATATTCTGGGTGTGTGAAACAGGCAGCTGCTGGAGAGGGGCTGGCAGGCTAACATGGGCTGAGGTAACATTAGCAGCAACATGGATTTTTGGTTTTGACTGCTGCCTTAAGGGAAATTCCTGAAAATGGTTCTCTTACATATTTACTGCAAGTAGTCCGTTTTTTACATGTTTGGGTATCTGTGTGATATTTCTCCATTTCATCGTGTTTCATGGTTTTTGTGCAATGAGATGAAGTATTGTGCTGCTGACAATATTTAAATAAAAGCCTGGGTGGCATTTTGCAATGAAAATGAGAAGATTTTTTTTTTCCCGATTTAAGTTAGCATGAGACAAGAACACAAGTCTCTACTCTTTCAAGGAATTTATAAAGTTGGCAGTGATGTGGATGTAGTACTATGCCACAGTTACCTTTTGACAACTTCATTAGCATTATGCAAATATTTCTGTCAATTTTTCAGCAAGCTGCATTTGTGATGAAAAACCTTACCATGTGGACAGGAAAACTGCACAAAGTGTAGATTTAACACCCTCTTGACTTCAAACTTTTAAGAATAATTGTCTTTTTATTTTGCTTTGTAAACAGACACATTTGAACATAAAATCTGTAATAAGAGGGAACTTGTAATAAGGGAGAACTTGTGGCAAATACTGTGACCTTCAGTAAACTGAGGAAAGATACCACTTCTAATCAAAGGCAAAAGCCATGATCTTCCTTGTTGTAACTGACTGTTGACATAAGAAAGGCCAGGCAGATTGACATCCATCTCTATAGAAACCATTAACCAGTGCTGGGTAAATCCAGAGCATTGAATCCATATGCATGCTTGCTTTTATTATTCCAGACCTATTGGCAA
>VXBU01002214.1:315467-385195 GCA_013400315.1 Bombycilla garrulus
ACAAGTTGTGCCTGTTGGTTAAAAATATATGTTCCTTTTTTATTTTATTATCCAGTTTGTATTTTTTGAACTGGTTTTTCATCCCCAGCCTCTTTCTGAACTTGTACTTAATGTGGTGTTCATCCTGGTGTGGAAGCTTTCAGTTTCATATCACTTTGATCAGCCCTTGCCAGTGCAGAAGTGCAGTCAGGTTTTGTAGGAATTCACTCCTCAGTGTCAACAAACATTTCTCCCAGCATTTACTGGCTGATTTAAGTAAACTGTAACTTGTGACATGGTATAGTAAATTGATAATGACAAAGCCTCAGAAATAAATACAAATCTACACATCTATTCATTGAAATAAATGATAGTAAGGAAAGATTTCTTTGTCTGCTAGTGGGAAGAGAGTTGTTTGGTTGTGAACATATTACGAACCTGAGATTCACGTTTTGCTGCAAGTTATGCCTTTCATAGGGAGCTGGGAAGGGCTGTTAGTCCAGTCCTGTGTACTTTTTGTTTTTCTTTGTTTCCTTGGGTTAATTCATTAAACTCTGTGTCTCAGTTTCTTTTGTAAAAGTGAGAGTGCTGAGAGAGTTGCTTAATAAAAGTGAAGATATTTTGAGATTTCTGGGACATGAGAAGTTGTGCTGATTGCCAAATATTCAACTGCTTCATTACCTTCTATGAAATAACAACCAGGGTACAGTTTCAGAGAAAGAGAACCTCTTTGTAGAAGTGCCTTCTCTTGAAGATTGACCCTCTGCTGGAAAGATGAGAGGCTCCCCCCAAATCTACACCCTTCTAGGGTGGCCCTCTGCCTCTGTGAGCTCCAGTTTCTGCCCAGGTAGGGCTTTTCCCTGCCTGAATCAGCTTCCAAAACCTCAATGGCCAGAAATGATACAACAGAAAGAAACTGAAAGTGTCTTTGCTGTCTCCCTTTTCACACTTTATTTTTGTCTTCCCAAATGTGTGCCTCCTGATGGTCTGATGGGCACCTGCCTTGGTCCTGTCACCTCAGCCCTGCTCTGCATGGTGCTAATGCCATGGGGAGGCTGCCAGAGTGGTTGTGTGCTGGGGACTGAAGTGACTTCAAATAATTACTGCAGAGTTTGTGTCCGCTGTGCTGGGGGTCTTACGTATTTGGATGACCCCCGTCTCTTTCATGACCTTGCTCCACAGGAGCTGCTGGACTGCAGTGCTTTGCCAAGTAGCAGCCTAGGAATTCATATTCAAATTAAAACATAAATTATTTTTGTTTCAGTAGTTTGTGTTTGATTCCTTCCCAAATCATGATCTGCTATAAGCTCTTATGCCAGTCGGAGAAGCACTTTTTCGGTTTTTTTTGAAAGTGCTTGTCTGTGTAAGTAAAGAGATCTCGTTATTTTGAATCAGTTCAAGAGGAATACACTTTAAAAATACTGAGAGCAATGGATACAGTCTGCTATGATTCCTAATCTACCTTACTATTTTTTGCATTTGTCTGTGATGAGTGTTTGGAGGAGTATTATTGTGTCATATGATTCCTGCTAATACTGGTAGTCAGTTTTTCACGGAAAACACAGAAATTCCATACGGCAGAAAGACCTAACATAAATTTTCAAGGCTAAGAAAAGTCGTTAAGGATATATCTTTAGATGAATAAATAGGATTGAGCTAACCTCAGTACAACTGCTGTGATTTATGGCATCTGAGGATCTGACCCATCCTCAAAAGTCTAAAAGGCACATTTATTTCAGGTGCATGTTTGGATAAAAACCATGTGCAATGGGCTGTCTCATTTATAGTTCGTGGCAGTGAGGATAGCTGTACCAAATAAACCTGCCTGCAAATCTGTGTGTATGCAATGTATGTATCATGTTCTGTATGGCACTGCTTTTGAAATTGTTAACAGAGCGCTCAACAAATGTCCATGAGAAAACGAAACTGTTCAAATCTGGGTTTAGGAGTAATAGTCTGCACATATTATGCACTGTTTCCTTTCTATTATAAATTATTACCAATAAACATAAGTGGGAAACGGTTACAAAATATAGCCCTGAGCAAAAAAATGCCACTGTTTGAGAAGATAAGACTTCCTTACAAAAGCAGATCGTATATTTTACCCTCAATATATAGGAAAAAATAGGTCAGAGATGAAAACCACAATAAGGTGCTATATATTTCAATGGTAAACATACTGCATCACAAGTTGTAAAAGAATATCTCAGCATTTTAGCTAAAATCACTTGCAGGGGATCTAGCTGGATGTGCAGGGTAATGGTAGAAATATTTAAAATCACTGACAATATTTTAAATCTGTATTTTAGACCTTTGGTCTTTTTACTTTCTGATTATTTGGAAACAACTTCCTCTGAGCTTTTGGTTCATGTGCTGGCTTGTTTTCTTTTGTATTCTGATAGTTGTTCTTCATTATGCTCTTTAACACATTTAAAATTACTGACACTGAACTTTGAGCACTCAGAAATGTGTAGCAATTCAGAGCCTGGGCACTCTCCACCTTTACCCTTGTGATTGATTTTGATATGCATGTTTCCTTCTCCTTATTAGAGAGCAGATGCTGTATTCTATAACCTTCCATGGAAGGGGGATAGCCGAGGGTCCTCAGTTATCGCAGATTATTTCTTTTTAACAATTTTGTGGTGCATTACAGAACTGAAACCAAAAGACAGGGAGAGTTTGTAGTTTGCTTTGCAATTGATGTAGTTTCAGAATACTGCATGCAGGGACTGCTGCTGCTTGATCTCTCCAAGCTGAATAGTGAAGTGGTGTAAGTTTCACCTGTGATGATTACTTTTTAATGTTCTCTGATTGTTTTTAGCGCCTAGTCCAGATACCTCAGTGAATTCCTTAAAAAATACAAAACTTTCTTTGGGAAACTGGTTAGTATTATACAATTTATTTTTTTAACTAAATAGCCGTTAAAATACGTGATATTAAGTCAGTCATGCCAAGACTTTGAATACCAATGTCTTATTATTTCAGGTTTTTTTAAAAGACAGTTAAAATTGGTCGATATTTTACCTGTGGAACTTGTGAAAGGACAGGAGGTTCAAAGTCTCAATAAATTGAACTTTAAATTGTTTACACTTAATAACAGCTGATTGCCTTTATTAATAGAGGAGAGTATGTTTTGTTTTACTTTATTTAAATTCTTAGAGTGTCATAATTCTTTTTTTCTTTGTTTTTGTGAAGGCAATTAAAAAAAAAGGGTCCCATGCTGTTGCACAACCCAAGGAGCGGAGAGTTTGTGGGGGAGAAAGAGATGTTACCACACTTGCACTTGGCCACATTGCCCGTCAAATAAGGGGATTTCTCAAATATTTCCTGGATAGATTTAGCTAGGCGTGTAATCTTTTTCTGAACAGAATGCTGCTTTAGCATTCAGAATTCTCCTTTCTTCCAGCAGTAGCCGCAGCTCATGGGCGAATGAAGTGGTTCCTGCAGGGGTCTGTAAACACATTTTAGGGTTCCCATTGTGCACACAGGTAATGATCATATTGTGCAGACCTTAGTTCAAGACAAAGCAATATTGTGCACAATGCTGCCTTCTAAAAGCCTGTTTGTAAGGACCCTGAACAAAAAACCAGAACTTCCCAAAGTTGCAGAATAATGGGCATTGTGTCTAGCCATGTTTTATCTGACCAAAATACTTGGGCCTTTAAAATAGTTTTTGGGTTTTGCTACATTCCTTTCTTCCTCTGTTCACACACTGGTGCTGTGTGACTCAGTGCAGTGCACAAGAGCAACCATCAAAGGCCAGAGCCTAGGAGCAGGCTGCAGTTGGAAAATCTAGCTTTTCTGTGTAGCACCTGAGCTCCTATGGTTGCAGCACCTGAGACAAGGCACAGCAGGAATTCCCGGTTGGATATGAGGAGCTGCATCTTATCCCCTTCTACACGGCTAACAATGTGTTTAAGTAGTCCTTGTGCCTGCTTTATCCAAAGGGTTAGGATTATAGCTGGCTCTGGTGCAGCTGTGCAGGGTGGAAAAAAGCTCCTTGACCATAACTGCCATTCCTTAATAGTCCTTCAGAGAAAAGCTGATGTCAAAGACTGATTCTTAGCTTTGCATAGTTTGCTCTTTTATCTTCTTTTCTAACTTGCCCGTAGCTGGGGAAACTGTAAAGAGTATGTGAAGGTGCTGTGCATTTGCATCAAGAAATGTACAGGAACTTTGTGCGTATGTTAGTAGTGAATGGAATATCAACACAGAAAAGATAATCCATGATATCACCTTACGGTGCAAATTTTTCAAGAAGGGTTTAAGTTTTTTTTCATTCCTGTGAATCAGATGAAAACAGTTTTCCATGTATATATCCTACCTAGGATATTCTTTTGTAGTTTATAGGATGCCCAGAGCTACTGTAGATATAAAACAATTTCTAGTTATTAGATCTCTGCATCACCAAAATGCAAATTTCACTCCTGAATATGTAGGCCACTTGCTGAATAACCTCAAGAAATATATGGTGAAAATACTATTTTTCATGTATTCAGATTACCTCCTTCAAAGGTTTTCCTCAGGTTTTTAATATCCTGAAAGTCCCAGTTCTGAGGCAGACTGCAGTTCAAACTTCATTTTCAGTTCTTAGAGTGAAGTCATTTAAATAAACAAATAAAAGTGGCACGTCATGTGTAGCTTGTGCCAAAGTACGCTGTGTGCCAGTTAGAATTAATTCTTATGAAACCTCACATTTATGAGTTTATAATAACAACAATACAGATATATATATGCTCGTCCCTAACAGCAACTCTGCTGACCCTTGCAATACTTTAAATGTGCACAAGTAGGATACCAGCACAGTTCTGACCTGTGTTTACTTTTAGTGTTTCATGAATCACCTCCTTTAGCTGTTTTTTTTCTATTTTACAAATAAATCTTATTGCTAAATAACACTAAGATATTTGATAGTGTGAATAAAATCTCTCATTTGAATCTCTTTTTATTTTTTTTTTTGTGTGTGTGAATAGCCAGATGGAAGTGCTTACCCTTTAGAGAATTTTAGATTTGATATTTTTGTGATGTTTTGTTTCTTCCTGGTAATAGTGTTGGCACTTTACTGATCTCAAGTTGTGTATTATTACAATGGAAGGTGACAATTTGATTGTCTGCAGTTGGAGAAATGAGCAATTTTATATTCACTGAGCTGTCAGGTAACAGTACCTCACAATACTAAGAGCTCCCGGCAATGTGGTTTGGCACCTATATTTAAGTGCTTTGATGCTTGCATAACCTCTACTGAATCAGAAATGTTTTGCCTGCTAGAAATGTTTTTAGGCTGGTAGTGTAAGGTTTTTATTAAAAGGACAGATCTGTAACTGAGCTGCAGAGCCATTGTTTTGTGATACATGGAGGTACTAATTTGGTGCTTTAGTGCAACAGGCTACAGGTGAGCCTGAAACTGATCTGTCATTTCTGTCTGCTGAGCTGTTTGGTTTGACTTAGAGGTGAGAACCAATAATATAGAAAAGAAGGAGTAGGAAATGGCAGGAAGGGAGGCAAGTCTGGCTGTATTGGTATTTCTGTTGTGAAATGCAGAGACAAGGCATGTGGCCTTTCACACCTGTAGGATTGAAAATGAACTGTTTAACTCATGGAATTTTAACTGTTTAACATGGAATCTTAGGCAGCTCCTGAAAATGTATCATAGGAGGGAAATGATATAAGAATAATGTATCTTACTATTGGAGCATGTTTGTCATGGAGCATTAAAATGATTTAATGAATCTTTCAGGAACTTATGCCCACCAGATCCAAGTGTGATCAGGAAGATTTTTAGTTATTAGAACAATTTTTTCACTGGCTTTGTAAGGGGGAAAAAAAAAGTCTTCTGTGTAAAGTCTCAAAGTCTAAACATGCTAAAATAAGTTTTTCTTAGTATTTTTAGGCATCATTTATCAAAACCATTCATAAAATTATCCAGATAAACAATGAAGTCATTCTGATCCATAAAAATATTTGGATTAATCCTTACTTATAGCAAGTATTGTTTTTTAATTTTATTGTTAAGGACTGCTTTTATTTATATGGTATATTCTCTTACTTGCTGCCTAGAAAAACAAATCCTAATAAGTTGCTGATGGATAAATTCTTGGCACGCTCACTCTTGTTCCCATAATTATTGGTAAAGATAGCTGGAAGTCAGCACTGCCCTTTTTTTTTTTTTTTTTTTTTTTTTTTTCCAACAGTAAGAAATTGGATATCCAGAGACACATGGCCCAGTCATAGGACTTTAGAGGCAGCCATCACCAAGAAGCTAATACCAACCAATTAAACAGAGGTGGTTACGTGATGTAACATTATCAGGAGAAACAATTCATGAGTCAAAGCATTCCAGGGCATATGAGCTCCAGTCCAAAGAACAGTCTCAAGCTGTTCAAATAAAGTGACAGCAATATTGTCAGCTAAATATAAACTATAGAAAATATTAACTACAGTGACTGAAGACGAGCACATCCCAGGTGCCAAACGACTATTCTTTCACTGCTCTTGTACTGCATTCAATGTGGATTCATTCACCTTAGGCATTTTCAGTGAAAGTTTTTGCTAGTGGATAAAGAGAATGGAGTATTTAGCCTGCTAAAGAGATAGGGTGTAATTGTGGCATTTGTGAATCCAAGCAGACACTTTGGATTTTCACTGAAAAGTCCAGAGGGGTTGTGAAGCTGTTTTGCTGCATCCATTTTGATGTTTTCAACAACTGTGTGAACAGACAAGAGCTCATTGCTCATTCCCTAACCCTAGTAGTTCACCGTGGCTGCATGGCTGGGAAGGTCACTCTAAAGGCAGAACATAAGAAAATGACTTTCCAAAAAGTTCCAAGGAGCTGAGTTTTTTCCCTTGTATTGGCTTTTTCTTTTCTTATTTTTTTTTTTCCAAATGAGAAGAAATACATAAAAGTTGCTCCCAACCCTCTGAGCTTTGAGGAAGTCTGAATCTGAAATCAAACTGTAAGATTTGGATTTGTATCTGTTAGCAGAAGTGTAATTTGCCTGGATTGGAAAAACAAATGCAAGAATAGCTGAGTGTGTATCTTGGAAGCCGTGGGTGTATTGCTTAGCTTGATGCTTATTTCAGCCAGAGATTTGGGTGCTCAGTTAACATTATAGCTGTCATTTCTTGAATCACATTTGCTTCCACTCCCCCTCCCGCCCTTTTATTTCCAAGGTGGTTCCTGTGATTACCATAAACTCTCTAATCTTGCAGTGCTGTTTATGATCTATATGTAACTAATTCATGTAGAATTCCTGCAAAATGAAGCCAAGGAAGAGCTTGAGGGAGTTGAGTTGATTGGCCTGAGGCCTTGCTGTGACTCAGAGCCAGGAACAGAAACTGAGATTCTCTCCCATTGCAGCCTTCTCAAGCTATTCAGGCTCTGTGCACAGGGATTTATGTTGGGGTGTGGGGCCCCAGGAGAACAAAATCTTTTACTAACTGTTCAATTGTGTTCCTAATTCTCCTTGAAAAGAGAGACGAGATTTCATAATTTTAGGAAATAGCTGTTTATTCTAAAATGGCATAAAGATTACAGCGTTAGCTTTACAGTGAGTTACCTTGCTGGGTTCTGCCTACACAACATTGTTTTACAGGGCAGAACTGCAAAATATATTGGCTATTGCCAAAGCACATTCGTTTTTCTTTAAGTCTATCTGAACTATAATGCATCTAATGTACCCCAAAGCTAAGTGGTGATTTGTGAGAGAGGGTCCTGTAACCATGTTTAGCATTATGAGAATATGCGCATTTTAAAACCTGGGAATGGATAAGATGCTCTGGCTGATTTTTTTTTTTTTTCCCTTTTTTACTTATGAACACCAGGTTAGCATAAAAGTTTTGAAGGAAATGCTTAGAAGGTTATGAGTACTTCTGAAAATGCTTTCTTTTAATTTATTTAGTTCTGGAGTCACCAAAGCACTTAGACATGTGCTTAACTTTTTGAAACTGAGTAGTCCAATTTGAAATTAGTGGACTGCTTGCATACTTACAGTTAATCATGCACTTAAGTACTTTAATCTGGCACTTTGGGGAAAAGGAATGGAGACTGTTCATAAAAGCTCTGTAAGCGAATATATTTCTAATCTAATCTGATTCCAATCTGCTGTTGGAGCTGTAGACCTGGGTTATGTCTCTGCTGCAGTCACTAAAGTGGGATGAATTAGTCCATCTGAGCACCACGCTACTGTAGTTGGAGAGCTATCAGAAGCAAGCTTGTTTAAAATTAGTTTGGATATCTGAGCATTACAAAGCAGTCATTTATGTGGCTGCAGTGTAGACATGCCTTTAGGTTTATGAATGCTTTGTGAGGGTGGAGCAGAGCAGAAGTGAGAGTCCCTGGCCAGCTACAAGTCTGCTTTGTCATATATCTCATTGTTGTTGCTCAGTTTATGTGTTTTTGGAACAGTGTCTGGGCCATTGCATTGTTGTTATCTGTTGTTATATTTTGTGTCTTTCTTCTGAAACATCTGGCAGCTGAAACTCCGGGTCTTGCCTTAATTTCTACTGTAACATTTAATCATTTGAGCAGTCAAGAGGGATGGAAGGTTTTTCAGGCTTTGGAAACCTTTCATGTCAGGACTATCTGCTGTTTTAAAAAAGAGAATAGGAATTTCTTTTTTTTTTGAAGAATTTGAGACTACAAAAACCTTAGATTCAAAAAGTATTAATATTTGCATTTAGAAAGGTATAACACATACTGGGTGTAGGAAAAAAAGGAAAACCAATGTTTTGCAAATCTGACTGGCAGATTCTTTAGGGCAGAGAGAATTTCTTTGGTTTAAAATAAATCAGGTAATATCTATAGCATATGAAACTGTTTGGGACTGTGTTTAGCTTTTTGTAGGTTAAAAACCCCTTAGTAGTTCAACTTCAGCTTTACTACCTCGTTATTGAGGCTGACTGAAGTTGGAGTCCAATCCCTCAGCTTTACTGACCTTTTGATAAATGATCACATTTTATTTATGTCATGAGTTCAGAATGAGGTAGAATTTATTCTAGTGTTGGAAAATATGGATCAAATTTTTTTAAATTCTCAGACTTTAGTAGGTGATAGGACTTCAGTTAATTAGGGCCTTTTTAAACATTTTCTCATACCCATTACATATATTTTCCACCTTTAGTGATTGCTGTGTTCAGCTAATCTGTCAATTTAACCAAAGCAACAATTTCACAATGTAGTTTTCTTTCTGATTGTATGCTGTGTAATCAATATACTGATATAATGTGAGTGTAATTTCCTCTCTTATTTTATCTCCACTGCACAGTATTATAAATAAACAGCTAAAAAAGAAAAAAGAAAGAAAAGCACCAAACAAATCTGTTGCATCTTCTTTTAAGATTGTACCACTGTAGACACTTGTTCTAGTAAAGTAGAATTGGACCCACTTGATTGCATTTAAATTTTTCATGCTTCAGCAGTTTGTCTGGGAGCACAGTAAAGAAAACCCCCCGAGCGAGGATAGTTTAGAATAATAGAACTTGATTTTGTGTATTATAGCGGCACCATTTGCGCTGCTGTAGTTAGGGTTGTGTCAGCACTTCCATTATAAACCCCTGTTTGCAGGGGTTATAACTAGGGAGATATTTTTTATCAGAAACTTTTTTTTTTTTTAAATCATTTCAGTGAGTTTAATTGATAATAGCAGAAAAAAATAAAATAAATTATAATGGAAATTAGTAAATTTCTGATACCTTTTACAAACCTTATTTATTATGAATATTGATTTTTTTTTCCCCTCTCAGCAGGGATTTTAGCAAATGCATTTTGAATATTTTAAACATAAAATTGGGAAGTTGTTATGGCTTAAAATTTGACTGCTATTCATGCTCATATTTTAACATTGAAATATTTTAAAACAACACATTGCTCTTCGGCTTAATTTTATCATAAACATAAACTATTCAGCTGGGCCAGAGTCTTCTCCACTGGAATTGAATGAGACCTTGAAGTTATTGGCTGAACTCTGCCTTTTGACCTGATGGAATCATCTGTTCAGAATTCTCCCAAATTGCTGGATAACACCCATCTGCAGAGTTTAAATTTGCTGTGCTTTCCTGATTGCAAACCCAGGCATAACTGGACACCATCAGAAGCAGCAGACAAATGCAGTATATTTGTTGAGTTGATGATTCTGCCGGGAAAAGAATGCGGAGGGCTTAATCTAACAGGCCGCATCACATCTGTCCCTTTAAACCCAGTGTTTTAGATCTAACAACCAAAAAGTTACCGTTAAATCTAGTTGTTTTAACAAAGCTTTGGAGAAAAGAGCAGTGAAACACACCCTTAAAAATTATGCCAGGGGAAGAGAAAGTGCCTGGGAGGCTGCCTGAGCCTGTCTTCCCTTCCAGGCTCCGAGACTAGAGGTGACTGACTAAAGTGCAGAGTGGAAGGTGTCTGTCCTTCATGCAGCAGTGGGGAAAAGGTGTAGGTGGAGCTAGGAACCACTTGAACCCTACCCTCGGTCTGTTCTCTAACTCCAGTACAGAAAAAAGTTGCTGGGCATGGCTTGAGATTATTAGTAATGGGACTTTCTATAATTTTATTTTTAGTGCCAACAAAGTCCCTTTTCTCTATGTAATGAACTTAACAGCACTTGATTGGAGATTTTTATTGAATTGTGTTTAAAACACCACGAGTAAGAAGAAAGTATATTAGTGTACATGTCAAGGAAAAAATGCTTCCCCAATAGTGCATTAACAGTAGATAGCTTTGCTGAATGGTCACTTGAGGAAACACCAAAAGCCTTTTATGAAATAGAGGTGAAGCCTTTCTAGACTAATTATATTCAGCATGTAATTTCTAAACTTCAGTCTGAATTTTGATTTTCAATTAACATTCCCAATTTGAAGATAATTTTCTATTTAATGTAATTGCAGGAAATAATTTATTGGCTGATTAAGACTGAGGGCCCAGCCTTCCTTAAGAAAACAGTCCCTAACAAACCAGCCTTTAAAGCCAACTCATAGCTTTGGACAGATTCAGCCTATTTTTGCAGCTGCAGAGTTGTGTTTAATTAGGATTGTGCAGTATTATTCATTGGTGCAGTTTGTAGTTGAAATTATTCTTACGAGACATTTTCATTTCTAGTTTTGTGTCATGATTAATTTATGGTGAAGAAACAGCCATAGCTCTTGCTTTATACAGAAGCTCGTTCAGCATGAAACAGGAATGAGATCCGTTGAGAAGGTGAAAGAAAGGAAAAACCTGTATTGTGACTTTCAGTTTTCATGTCGGGTTTTCAAATTACGCAAAGCATGGCTTATATTTTCATGTGAGTGATTACATTAACGTGACTACTTTAATGAGAAAAGGGAAAGCAACCCTTTTATTTTATCTTGGATCATAGCAATTATGAGGCAGAACCTTTTGAAGTACACACGATAATGCCAGTTGCTGAACTCTTGGCATGTTCTCTGTAGCATCCACACAAATTCTTTAGCATAGGAAGAATGCAATGCACTGTTTAAATTCCTCAGTTCTGCTTATTGGCAACACTCATGTTAGACTCCCACTTACACTCAGGCTTCCCTAAAGAAAACACAACCCTTCTTTTCCCCACCAGTATCGAGTTTAGGAGGCAGGATTATCTCTATTTACAGAATAGTTATTCTAAGTAGGTATCAGTGTTTTAATATGTTTCAGAGCACTTCAAAGCTTGTAATACTTTCATATTGAACTGTACATAATTAGATTAGTTGATCCTATATTAATTTTTTTTTCACTGTAGGATACTAAATCTGAACTCCCTCATTAATTGTGAGAAATTTAGCATTAGCTGTTAAATCCTATGTGAAACACAGGCTGCTACATAAAAACTACTGTTTAAATTGGAATTAACTTAATTATTTTTCTTTGCACTTGATATTTCCTTCACTGTAATATTCATGAAAGCATGTGACAGATTTGTAAATTTAACTGTTAGTCTCAGATTTCCAGACCCTTTAATCAGTATTTATTTGTCTGTAGAAACAGTACTAGCAAGTTAATGATTTGCTAATTTGAAAAATGCTCATGTGGTTTCCTATGTTAACTGATTTGTGCATTTTTAAAGAAATGGTATGAAATCAATTATTGTTAAAAAGCAATTAAGGTGAAGATCTTATTCCTTAGTTTCTCAGCAATTTCGTTGTCAAGGATATGCTAAAGTTACTAAGACCTGGGAAAATAACTAATATATTTTAGCTGTCCCTTTTCAAGTTTATTAATGATTGTTTTAACAGTTGCAGTTAATCTTACTAGAAATTTTAAATGACAGTGTTTTCAGATTTTGAGTTGAAGTCAGTAATATTTTCATCTAAGTGCAGAAACTGGCAAAATAAGGGTTTGCATATGAGAGGGTAGTAAGAGGTCATTATTAGGAAAAGGCATTTAACATAAATCAATGCATTTATTCATTACACTTTTAAGTAATTTAAAGTACTTTGTTGAGCTATATCATGTACTTCATGCTTAATATGAAAGGAAACATAATTATTTTAGGTTTTTAGTCTGAACTGTAAAATGTTACTAAGGTATTATCCATCCATTTAAAAACCTTTTATGTTTAGAGCACTTTCCATATGAACTCCTCAAAACACTTTCTGAAAGGTAAAACTGGGCAAAATTTTAAACTGTTTAAAAGCAGTAAAGCTTTAAACAAACAGCAGAAGGACTCATTTAGCAGAATTTGAAATGGATTTAAAATTTATTCTCATATATGTCGAAAGCATCTTCTGCTTGCCAGGAATGAGGTCAAGTAACCATGATGAGCTCTCTCCTTCAAATATTTGCTTGTAAGCTTCCGGTTGCTCATAGGAGTAAGAGTTTAAAGAATTGAACTCACACAAAATTAGCATGAAAATACCAATAAAATCACTATTTTCTTATTGCTGGAGAAAATGATGTAGTTTGACAAGTCTAAATGAATAGAATGATGTCATATAACTTAACCCTGACCTTGTCTTGGCATCAAGGAATACTTTTCCTCAGTGTTCTGGATCCAGATCCCCAAGCCTGTGCTTTTTAGAGCACTTTGACTGTGCACGATTAATTTGTTACTGTTCTAGGCAGGTGTGAGGCCCTTAGAGGACAGTTTTGAGCTTGATGTTTTTGTCACTGAGCACCAATGTTTTCTTTTCGTCTCCTCTTCTTGTTTTGTAGAAGAATGTCTTCCAAGCAGGCTACCTCTCCATTTGCATGTGCAGCTGATGGAGAGGAAACAATGACCCAGGACTTAGCATCACGAGACAAGGAAGAGGGCAACAGTGATCAGCATGCGGCCTCTCATCTGCCTCTGCACAACGTCATGCACAACAAACCTCACTCTGAGGAGCTACCGACCCTGGTCACCACCATCCAGCAGGACCCCGAGTGGGATGGAGTAATCTCAGCCCAACACAGAATGGTGAGTTTCGCCATCCCCATGGGGGCTTTCCAGATGTAGTGTTGTAAGAGATTGCTCACTCCCCTTTGGAAAGACGTGTCCAGGTGTAAAGCTTTTTAAATGCTAAAGCGTCGGCAGTAGATCAACATCGTATGGTGTAATTGTAAATTACAGTTGTATAATCTACTTAAGTATACAGGTCTATTTGAATGAGGTCATTTGATGAGTTCACCTTCTGAAAGGAAATGCATCTATTTATCATGTTTTCATTCATACCTTGATTTATGTCATAACCTTTCTAGCTCATATATTCAAGCATTAATTTCTGACAGGAGGATGTAGCTCACAACTGTTTGTCATCTGCAAAGTGTTGTGCTGAAGGAAGAAACTTTAATGTATTTTTTTTACTTGTCTCTCAGAAACAGGACCTGCCAAATCTAGATTATTATATCTTTACACAGCAACAAAGAAACTGCCATTTTAAGTGACACAAATATCTTACTGTGCCTATAGGAAATCATAATTTTTTGTGGAGGGGAAAGGTGTTTATGAGTAGCTTGATCACTGCTTAGTATACAGATGACGTTGGAAATGATCAGAATTATTATCCCTATTCTCTTCAGTAGTCTAGATATAATTATTTAGTGGTTGTAGCTCTGTCTCTGAATCCCCAGACCTCTGCAGTAAATGGGCAGGTTGAATGGGCAGAGCATCTTAGGCTATTTATTTTTCTTGTGTGTGTTGCTCAGAAACAGAATTAAGCTGTGTGGAGCAGCTAGGTGTTCTGTAAACTTAGAACATCATAATTCCAGGCTCCCTGGAAAGTGACTTTCAAAAACCTTAAATTCAGACATTAGCTTAAAAAGAATCATCTACCTTTTCATAAAATTTCTTCTCTATGTCTATTAAATATCTATGAGCAGGTTTTTTTTTCAGCAAATCTTTTTTTTTTTTCCGGTACAAATCAGCAGATTTATGTAATGTTAAGCGCAATTGCAGAATTTTTTTTATCGCCGCTAACAATAATGAACTCATTTCAAATTTGATTAGATATAATAATTCTATTGAATTAATCAACAGAGATACCAGAGTTCTTTGTGCATATTCTGATGTCTGGAGTTAATAAAATAATAGCACTACAATAAGATTTATTTTGTTAATATAGTATTGGTATTTTTTTTCTAAAATCCAATTGATTCAAAAGATCAAACCAAACCAGAAAAATGCTGTTGAATCTCTAATGCACAATTTAACCTGGTGCAGAACTTTCTGTCAGACCTAAAACATTCCTTGATATTTGAGTGGCTGTCATGAAGAAGGCAAAATTTCCACTGCAAAACCACTTTGAAGAAAAATTATTATAGATTAGCAATTTGGAACGGTGGTTTGTAAGTTGTATGTATGGCTTATATTCAGAATTTTGGACAGCGTCACTCTTTTGCCCAAGTTATGCAATAAGCACATTAGAATAATTTTAACTTCTCTATCAGGAGGACAAGCTGCATACAGACTAGAAAGGACTGATCCAGTTTGTTGATGGAAAAAGTTAATCTGTGAATTTATCAGCTACTTCTCCATTCAGGGAGGCAGGTGCACTATTGGAATTATTTATATTAGGACACTAATATCATTGACAAAATTACTCTGCGTCCTAGAGAGAAAGGAACTAGATTCCAGAAATCCCTCTGTGCACTTTTTTTTTGGTTCAGCTTGTTCCTTGGGCCTAGAGTGAGCTGAAAGGCTTGGCCCCTGTGCAGTGTGATCAGTGGTGCTCATATTGCTCTGCAGGGGTTTGCAGTCCCAGTGACAGAGAGTAATCTCTGTTTCCTTTCCTCATGCTGCACTCTCATGTCAACACTCACTGGACCTCTGGACAGGCACGAATCTCTGCACAGCCTATCATGTTTCAGAACAGGTGCATAAACTTTGCTTGAGGGTCTTAGCACTCTGGTTTTTCTATCTCCTTTTTCCAGTAAATATTCCATTATATATGTAGATGAATGTCCTGAAAATCATTAGCAGTTTCCACAGGTCCCTAGGCTTAAACCTGGTGGTGGATATATGTCAACCTTATTTCAGAACCTCTAAGCTAAACCAAATGGATTTTTTTTTTCTTCACAGCTTGAAGCTGGGTACAATTTACAAGGCTTGGCTACCAGTGAAGACTGAAATTCTAAGACATATTTTTTGGTCACAATTAAAAGAGCTCTAAAATGTATAGAGCAAGGTCCACGTGTATTTACAGTTAGGTGACTTAAATGTCTTGTGGGATCACAACAGTGAAGTCGGGAAAATTTTTGTTCTCCTTGAGGGACTGTCATTTAAGTACCTTGTTTGATATTTTTAATGATTTTTTTCCCACTTAAATATGTTGTTTTTGAGCAACAATTTAAGCCTCAAGTTTCTCTGAAGTATCTCAGTCAAGCAGGCATTTATATTGTTAAGAAAGAATTTTGAGGGGCCTGTAACTATCCCGATGAAAACATGTTCATACTCCTTAGAGGGAGGATAGACTTTTCTTTCCAGAAAGACAGATTCCAGAAGGTGGGTTGGGCAATCCTGAGATGGGTGCTGTGGTACTGGCCACTTTTTTTACTTAATAAACCCAAATTCCCAGAAGGTAAGCACTTTCTGACCTTTCCCAGACGGATCCTTTAGAAGCAGATTTGAAGAAGCACCTGTTCATTGCATTTACTTTGAAAGTAAAGACCGTAGTGCTGTCATTAAAATGCATCAATAATGTGTATTGTCTGGTTAAAAGATAGTAAATTCAAAGAATGCTGTGTCGACATATGGGGAGGAAAAGTTTCTCTTTTATCTGGTATCTAATTAGGGGCACAATCCTGCATGCTTTCTGTCCTTAAAACTACTAAGGACTTCACTGAAATTTGAAAGAGCACACAGTATGCATCATAATTTGCTACAAGGGCTATACAGATCTCAGGTTTAGAAAAGATACCGTAGGAGGGCAATTTGAGTGAAAAAATTTGCGGTTTTACCCAACATTTATGGTACGCAGCACTTTCTGTAATGCAAGATACCTTTAAACTACATTGTTCATTATCAGAAAAAAACCACACTGGCTAGAAATGTTTTCAAACTTTCACTCCCTTTTGATATCAGGCATTGCTTTCCACTGAGTCCTTTGTGTATTCTGAATGTCTGGAAGCCAAAATATTTTGTTTTAACTCCCACTCTATAGTATTTCCCAGCTGTGTACTTATATGGTGTAATAAAAGGATTTAACAAATGGGAAATAGCAGCTGCATTTGGAAATTCCCTTTGTGCTCCCTTTTCATTTGACAGATTCAGCAATGTGTAACAACTGTAACGTCAGACCTGTAATGACTTATACTGCCAGTATCGTTTCACCAGCCAATTTGATGTTACAGTGGGGGGGGAAGATAAAGCAACCCAAAGATTTCTGTAGATTCGTATTACTGAGCTGAAAAGATTATTCTTATGTTTCTATCTGTAACTTGGTGTAAAAATACCTGGATGTATGGGTATTTATTGTTGATGGTAGCCCTACTAGAGAATAAAATCTATTTCAGGCTAAGGCCATATCTATTTTTTGTGTAAACTGTAGGGAAGAGGGCAAAGTGATACTAAGACAATGGTGAAAGTATTGTGCCTTGTCCAATGAGACAGTGAGAAGCAGGCAAGAAAATAATGAAATTTTTAGAGTGCATCCAAAATCTGTCTCTGTTAAGGCAACAGAGAGGATGAACGGGAAAGGTCAAAAATACTTAATTTTTGCTAAATTTAATAGTGATTGAATTGTTGTATCCCAGTAATACATTTATTGGTCAGTATGTAAAGAAATTGAAAATATTAATATGTGTTTGTTTACTGAGGAACCAGGAATGGCACCCATCTTCATACAGAGTCCCACACAGCGCATGAAGTAAATTACAATTTAAAAAAATTTTTGCTCTGACGTATCAGGAGAAAGCAGGGCCAACAAGAAAATGCAAATTTAGGTTGAGAAGTGACTTTACCTTCTTGGAGGAATGGGGTGGTCTATTCCCAAAATATTAAGGCTGGACTTGGAACTCATGAGCAATTAATTTTAGCAGCTTTAATCTAAAGAAATTTGGACCTTTCTCCAAAATGCACAATTTCTTATCTGTTCCCAACAATAAATAACCCACAGAGAAGTGACTTCTCTTCCCAGCCCCAAACCCGGTGTAACAAACAGGGACTGTGAGGAGCTCACAGGCACTGTGGGGATCTCTTGTAGTGGTCATGCATCACTGTGGTGGCCGCTGGACCCTTTTCTTTGCCCATTGCTGTTCCTCCCCTGCCCAGGACCCCAGGGCAGTCAGCAGCGTGGGCTAGTGAGGCAGTGTGTGCGTGCACTGAGTGAGGGCAGGCACATCTCGTTTGCTCTGCTGTTACTTGGATTTTTATTGTTTGAGGGACTCTCACAGGGAACCCCTGCAGCAAATCCAGCAAATCTGAACGATGGGTGTTATTTCCCTGTGGCTGAAGGAAACCCAACGCAGATACATACACAAAAAAAATTGTCTCTGAATATATGCTGTGTTTCCCTATACATTTTGTAGCATCATTCAGAGACCCCTTGGATTTAGAAACTAATTGTATCTCATTGGATTTTATCTCAAATGGCAGCACTGACATGTATTTCATAATTGCGTCAAGACTCTATCTTTTGTTGAATTCTTGCCAAAGGAGTGAAAGGCTTCCTACCTTTTCCACTGTGGCTGCGTGTACATCTCAGCAGTACTGAGAGCAGATTTATGCATGCAGCAGAGAAATTGAAGGTCTCTTCATACTACATGTATTTGTTCCTTTTAACATAATTTTAAACCACCAAGTATCAAATTTTACTTTATAGAGGTTTTGCAAAGTTACTGTCAACAGAAAGACAGAAATAGGTGGTATTCTAAAGGTCTTATTATTTTGGTGCTTCTGTCTCTACCTAAAACAGGCACAATCCTGTTGCTCCCCCCACCTCCTGCTCCATGTTATTAACTTCTCATGTGGAAGGTTCTTCCCTTTAAGGAAAATAAACTCAGGTGTTTAGGGAAGATCATTGAAAAACGTTTACACATGCTAAACACTGTGAATTTGTTGTTATATAAATTCACGGCTTCAAATTCTCAGAAGTTATAGATACAATTACATGTTTTGGAATTTTATTTTTGGTTCCTTTATGGGCTGAATATGAACATATAAAATGCATCAAACATAAATGCCCTAAACTCCAGCAATTCTGTTTCTGCTAAATTGCTCATGCAGCTGTTATTTACATGTACAAATCTGAGTTTTGTGATCATTGAAAGCAATTCTACTCTGCTTGTGATATTATTTCTGCATGCCAGGTAGTGCATTAGAATTTTTATCTAACTAAAGAGATAAATACCTACATATATAATTGCACGGGTACGAAGTTTTGGCTGAAATTAAAGGGTGTGAAAAAGCTGAGGATATGGTATTTTAAATTTCCATAAAATAAACATCTATGAAAAATATATTGCAGAAAAGATAGAATTAATTCTTCTTTCAGGCATGTTGTTTTGATTCAGAAGGCATTCAGGTACGTGCTTAACTTTACTTTATTAGGACTACCAGTAACTATAATGTTAAGCACGTGTCTAAAGGTTTGAAATATCAATGACTTAGTTTTACTAGCTTTAGCATAAAAAGATGTTAACATTTCAAATTAAAAACAGTAAAACAATTCCCTAGAAGTGTGCAGGGTAATGTGTTTAATGGAGGTGGTGAAATACAAAATTGAACTTTATTTCAAGAAGAATCAAATAATTGTTCTTGTTGGCATGCTTGTTATATATGTTTTATTTTCATTTTGACATTATATAATTTTTCTTTTCCAAATGCACGGTCTATTTTAAACCTTTCTCTATATTCTAGGGTGAACTGTGTTTAAACAGAATTAATCATCACCTGAGTTCTTCGCAAGAGGCTTGTGGTTTATGTTCATCTAAATCTGTAATAATTTTCTTCCTTTCTCCTATTTTAACATTTCCTATTTTTATGAAGCATTTTCTGAAAACTTTTTAATTCACTTCTGTATATTGACATGAATTTTTTCAAAAGTAGAAGCATTAACATGTTCTAAATTGTTAATTTTTTTTTTCCTTGGGCAAGAAGGAATCAGGTATGCATGCTGATTAACACACTCCAGTCATTAACATGTGATTATGTGGGCTGCATATTGAGCACCTGCCAAAAGATAAAATCCAGCACTTTACTACATCTGTGCAAGGACTTTTTGCATTTCTTTTGTACTTTGACAGCTCAAGAAAAAACAGACTTTGGTATCTTTGTTCAGCATAATAAAACTGTGTACATAAAATATCTTCATGGAGGAGGGAAAGATACTACATATATTTATTTTAATCTTTGAGGCCATGAAAAATCCAGGGACTGAGACTTGCACAGCACCAAGTGTAATATGAATCTCCTAATGTACTGTATCACTGACATTCATATACAGTTTACAACATTCCTGCATGTTTATAAGGATTATCTGTTCTGGGATTCAGCCAATGTTATTGTAATTCACAGCAATTTTATGTGATACCTTTATGTCTCATAAATTTCTTGTTTTTATTTCAGTCTTCCAAATGTTTCATCAGTGTTTACCTTAAAGAAATACAAGTACTCTGTGCAGCAGGCTGGTTTCCTGCACGAATTCCTCTGCAAATGTTAAAAGGGAGACATAAAGCATGTAATACATGTCTTGTAACTATATACAGAGGAGGATTTTCATGCGCATTTGATATTGCTACAAACATAAAGACAAATTTTTTTTTTATATTTACAATAGACCTACTTATAATTTGGACAATTAAGATGACCTAATAGGGGTAAGCTGGATATATGCAAAGTGCTCTGGAATATCCAAGCCACACAATCCTTGTTTTATTTGGCAGCTTCTGACAAGCATGCATCACAAAATATGTGTCTTTATTTACCCAAGAGGTAAACAGCGCTGATCAGCTGGGACTGATCGCAGTCCTTCAGTTTCAGTTTAGATGAAAATTTAAGTCTAAATAATCATTTTGTAAATGGCTGTCCATTACTTTTTCCTTAATAAGAGCATTTAACCAAAGTGCAGGGCATAAAGTCCCAATATCATTGTGATTTATTACCAAACATAAACACTGGGAGTTAGGACATATGGTATTTGGATAATTAAGGAAATCCTTAGTGTTTAACTCTTACAAAAGCACAGGAGTTTATGAGTATCATTTTTGGGTGAGTTGATTGCCATATAGAAGTGATTTGTCATTGTATTAAAAAATGTGGAGGTGATTTTCTATTGTGGAATGGAGCAAAGTGCCTGTCAATGTGTTTCAAATCACTGCTCATTTGTAAAGAGAAGGGCTTGAATCACAAAGCTGAAAAATCGTAACGTTCCAAAATCTATTTACCCACAGTTGGTTTACCTGGTTTGCTCCAACACCTGAGTAGGAAGGGATTGCTGCAATGGAGTGGTCATATTTTACACGAGACAAAAAGTTCCAAATGGACAGCTGGTTTTGCAGTGGCCTCTTCATAAGACCATACTTGGATTATACGTGCCCGATTATTATGACAACTCATTTTTAAGCCTTTGATCTGAAGTTATTTTATTTTTTTAATTTTTTTTTTCATTCTCAATTTAGCATATTATCTCTTGGCTTAGAGCTTACTGTTATGTTGCTTCTTCTTGAGGTTTTTAGATGTGTATAAAAATGCCCTTTATAGATTTTATTCAGCCTGTACTTTGGCAGTGAAATCAGTATAAGTTTTATCAGAGTAAATGCTGAGTTAAAGACTTGAAGCTTTATTCCATTACTTGCCATTTGCCCTCCCACTAGCATAATTTGCTGAGACTTAACAAATGATGTTCTCTCAATAGCTCATAGCAGTCATTCTCAAGGCTTGGATTTAAATAAATCTTTCTTAATAAAACTTTTGTGTTTTTTTCTTAATCAGATGAGAATTGGAAATGATCACTTAGATTTTTAATTTATTTTAATTCTATTTAATTAAATTCCTCAAAATGGGAAACCATATTTAATGTAGTGATTGGAAATGATTTTGTAAACATTTGCTTTCATTATATGTTAACTCCAGACTAGTTCCAAGTGCCAGCATGCCTCTAGTACTTGGAATCAAAACCACTCTGGATATCCAACTTTCCTGGGGTGTTTACATGTGTCCCATTCAATGCAGAGACAGATAAATATCCCTTTATAACAGAAAAGCCTCATCCACATGGAAATAAGCAATTCAGCTAACACATTTTATGTTAGTAATATTTGCTTTCTACTTCTTGGCCATTCATCCTTTGCTTTCAGTTGAACTCTTACAGAAACAGTTTTCTCTCTGGCTATTAAATGGGATTGCAGTCGTCAACTTTCAATCAAAGTTGATCACAGTTATTATTAAATTGCTAACTAACACTGTGACCCTGATTTTGTACAGCCCTCAATTTCATTTCACAAGGTTTCCTCTTTTCTCACCTCCAGAGAGCTCCAGAGGATCCATCCTCCCAACGTGAAACATAAATACTACCATTAAAATCTGCAGCCCTGTGCTCTTCCCCCCATTTAAGACTCCTGTCAAGAGAATCCAGCTCACCAGGCTGTTGGTCTGTCCTTAACCCTTAGGAGGATACCAAACAGAGATCTGTCCCAAGCCAGATCTCCACTCGTGATTGTGGTGTCCCCAAACCGAGATGTTGCGTCTCATCTCCTAAATACAGCCCCCCATATTTTGTACTTTGGCTATTTGGAGCAAGGAGCAAGAATGTTGAATTTTCTTTTTAGCTTGTAATCTTTCACCCATAGAACTGTAATTTTGTGTCTGTTTTGGAGGTGAAAAGACTTTGTAAAAGGTGACCAAGTTGGCTCCTGATTCAGCTTGCAGGTATTGCTATAAATATTAGCTTCCCAATATGAAAAATATTGGGTCAGCTATCAATACCATTATTTTTGTCACTTTCAGCAGTACTCTCTCATTTATCTCCCTGTTAAAACCAGTGAGAGCACTAGTGGAAAATTAACTACTTAAACAGAATCTAAATACACAAGAAAATATTTTATACACTAACAAGAAAATTGTTATTTGCTCAATCCCTTTTTGGTAGAAACATCTAAGAAACTGTTAGGATTTTCCTTTCTTTGTAGAGAAACCATCAACCATCTTTTTGAAAAATATAACCCATGTAACTTGTGAAATTTAGTGAATGTGCTTGCTAAAAAATAATTTTCCCAGAGTAAGAGGCCTACTGAGCTATCTGTACATATTATCTTAGTGTAACAGTTTTAAAGGAGTTATGGTGGTGTGTGAAGAAAATACCATGTGTGTAGTCAGGCTCCCCGTCTTCATTTTTACCAAGTTGCTTGTAATTATTCAGAATTGTTCCTGCCATTTCCAAAGCTGTACTTGAGCCATTCACAGCAACTCTAAAAGGAATGGCCAACAGGTCACTTGTTTACACCAGGCAGCCTGGAAAGCCGATAAGACTCAGGAAACTGTTGTTGGACCACGTATATTCCAAGAAAATTTGAGGTTGATTCAAGCGTACTGTCCCTCTAACATAAAAAAGGCCAAGGATAGACCCAGGAAACCTTTTCCCATGTTGTGCTGTTTTCCAACTGACATGGGAGAAAGGTAGAGGTTTTAGTAAAAGATCCATCAGACTTTTCAGAGAATACCTGCATGTATTAGGAAGTTCTCTGTGTGCTGCTCGTGAATGTCAATGCAAATTAATTTTTGATAGCCAGGTCTGCATCTGATGTATGTGATAATTGCACTTTTGGACTTGCAGTGGGTGAGGTGCTGGGACAAGCCTGACATGCCACGACAAGTGGTCTGCAAAAGGTTATAAGGTCCATCATGAAAATTAAAATCCTTCATAAATTTGCTGCAACATTGACTTCATTTTCAACAAGCTGAATGCTGCAGTAGCAAGTTCCCTTCAAATTCAGTTGAGTCAACTTTCTAGAGAAAAAAATAACAGCAATACTTCCCTTGCCCTCTTGTGTTTTGATCTGTGTAGTTAGCCATTAATGTGAGGTCAGTAAAACCTGCTCTAAGTTCTGTAGGCCTAAACAGAGCCAGAAATATTGCAAATGCATTTTCTGTTTTATTTTTATTCTACCTTTTAATTATCCACAAAACTGCCAATATAAAATAGTTTATTAATTGGACAAACTCTCATACTTGCAAAGGGGGTCATTCTGCCTCGCTTCCATAGACCTGCATCATTTGTGTGGAGTTGAAACTTGTCTGATCTCCACTGTGGATATTGCAGTCTTTTGGGCAAGAAAAAGAAGGGTGAATGTGCTGTCTGATGGAGGCAGGACCAGGGGAGTCTTTCACTACAGCAAAGGAACATTGTGCTGGACCATGTATGCATCCAGACGAGGAACAGGAGAGGTTATCAGGAGGAAGAACATTCCGTTATTCCTACTTCACAGATTTGCCTTATCTTCTTGTTTCTGGCCTAAACAATAGATTTAGTGTTTCTTGCTGAGAGCATGAAAACCCCTGCATTGAGCCTGATGGATGTGCTCCATGTACTGTAAGAGGATGTTGCTCTCTTGAGAAAAAATGCCTTTAAAATTACTAAGTTGCTCTTGAACCGTCCTCAAAGGCAAAAGTGCCAAAGTATGTAGTATGAATTCTTCATTGAGGAAAGGGGTGATAGAAATTCAGTCTTTCCATCTGAAAAATATTAAAGATGCTCTTTTCATCTCCACTGTAAGACCAAGTTTTAAGAAAATACAAAGTAGTATTTGTTAGAAAGAATTAAATATATGACAGTTTCCATTTTAAAGGCAGCTTAATAAATTAATCTCTGTACCTGGTATAAGATATTGTTCTCTGTGAGTGATTCTTCAGTGAATACAAACTGATGGAGTGAAATATTTATTAATGTTTATTTGCTGAAAATACAAAGATAAAATTTTTATTTTATAAAATTATAAAAAAATGTTTATTTTTATAAAATTTTTATTTTTTATTCCGTCACCTCTCTCTGTGCCTGCAAAACCTCTGTTACTCCTACTGTGTTGATGAGGGGCTGCTACCAGTGGGATGAGATACAGTGTCTTCTAATTTCCTGTCTTAGTGAATAAATACATTTGCAACATCTCCAGCAAATGCTGCCTCCTTCTCCAGTGACAGTAACGGTGCTGTGCTGATCACAGACTGCTGTGCTGGAGGATGATGTGTCACCACCTCCTCCTGCACAGTCCCCAGCCCCATGTCACCCGCCTTGCTCCTTGCCGGTCTTGCTCCTCCTGTTACATTGCACAGCTACTTAATCTGTTCCAGACTGAAGCAAAGATTTGTAGTCTCATAGTGTTGCTGATGGTTAATGCTTTCTAGCCTTTCTTCAGAACACAAATTTCTTCAGTGCTCTGAAGTTGGGTATTTTCAACTCATAAAGTAGCAGGAATTTTATTGTTATGGGGAACACTATGCATTGTGAGATCGTTTATTGACAAGACTATTAATTAGCTTCTTAATATTTAAATCCATTGCCATTATTGTTGCTCTTCAATTTAAAAAAAGTATGTTTTGTGGAATCTAATAAATGCAAAAACATTTCTAGTCATGTCATAAAGGAAAAAAAATCAGTAGTTTTTTTTCCCAAAATCTTTAAGACTCCTAGTGTGGCATTATTAAAAATTAAAATAGAAGAGTAATTTTGGCAAGAGAAGTGTGTGAGAAATTATAGTGGTTGAGTTTTTGAGGACAAATCCAAGAACTTCTCTTTTTAGCTGAAATTGTGAAAGCAGAGATGCAGTGAATGTTGCAGCTATGACTGGGAGAATGACAAGTCTGAGCCAGAGAAGTTCAGGAAAGGCTTCTCTGTTGGGTGCTATCACAAAATTGAGGAGAATTGTCATTACTCATTGGTTTTTGACTTTTTTTTTTTTTTAATTTTGCATAAGTAACCATTTTCTATTGGCAAAGGAGATGAACCCTTTATACTTCTATGTAAAGTATTTTATGACAACTGATACATGTGGTCTTGGTACCTGTGTATTGGCATACATGATTTGTTTTGCCATAACTTCATTTCCTTGCTCATTCTTGCCTATGTTGGCCTGAAAAAAAAATCTATTTTTGTTTGTTAGAAGCATTGTGTAACCTTCCTTCTTTAAGAAAAATGTAAATTTAATTTAAAAGGCAGTGAATGTGCATGAATGCACACATACCATTAACCTTATTTAACTGTGAAGTAGATTCCTTCCTCCTCGGTCATTGTTGGTGTAATACTTTCTCTAGGTTTGAAGTTATGCTGTTTTCCATTAGCTGAGGATTTATCCAGGAATAATTTTTCCTTGCCTGTACTTTCTTCCTTAGTGCTACATATATTGTCCTTACTTAAGGAACTAAAGAAAACTGGAAAAGCTTAACACATCCATTGTTCAAAGGTGTTGAAGTGGCTTGTTCCTGGTGAGGGAAATCCTTGATGACAATTATTTCAGTCATGGAGTATGAATGTTAGAAACACGGCAAGAACTGGACTTAAGGAAAAAAATGGCCATGTAAAGCACTGAAAATAAGAAATTCAAATCATAATGGTCAATTTATAAGTTGAAGGAGATGATGTAGGCTCGTTATTATTACAAACTAATAAATAACGCTTTCAGCTTTTGCCTGCCTGACATCCTTCTGCCATGAGAGAAGAGCCCATGTTTTGACATTGTTTTGTTTCTTTGCAGGAGTCAGAGAGTAATAAGTTATGTTCCCTATATTCCTTCCGAAATACCTCTACCTCACCAAACAAGCCCGATGAAGGAGGTCGTGACCGCAGCGAGCTAATGACCAGTGCTAATTTTGGAACGCCGGAGCGCCGCAAGGGAAGCCTGGCAGATGTGGTGGACACACTGAAGCAGAAGAAACTAGAAGAAATGACCAGGACTGAGCAAGAAGGTATGCTCTGGATAAGATTGATGCAGTTTCCCCATCCCCCAATCCCAAAATTTTTATGGCATAAAGGATGTGTTGGGTGTCGAGGGCCATAAAAACTGCATAATTGGCAAAGGCTAGGATAAAGTTATTCACAAGTTTCCATGGCAATGGTAGTTTGAGATCCATTAGGGATTTTAGACAAATATGCCAGTTTTTAAAAACTTTTAAAATTGTCTTGGTCGTGAGTCAAAGCAAGAATGTTGGATTTGGTGAAAACTCGGCTCCTGCTTGAAAGGTTATGATGAATTCTTAACTGGCTGTGGACTTGTGAGGAATATTCTTCAGTTGTATTTGTTCTCTTTCTTTTAAAAGACAAATGTTTATTTTTAACAATAAGTATGAATAAAACATGAACTGGTTTGTATTGCCTTAGAAATTCTCATCTTTCATCACTTTAATAACCCAGCATCTGTAACTAGGAGAATGCGAAACAGTTTTAAGTGTAAAAGTACATAGTTCTGACCTATATAGATAGAATTATAGAGGACAAAATATTTTTTTAAATTTTTTAAAATTTTTTTTCTAATTTAAATATTCTCCTCAGATATTGTTACAAGTATCAAAACAGAGATAAAAATGAGGACAAATCTTTGCATGCTAAGCCAGTCCTTATTCAGATACTTTCATGGATTTTTGCGAAGATTTTGGCCAAGGTTGGAAACAAACAGAATTGGAGAGTTAGTTTATCAGTGTATGTGTGCACACAGTCAGGGCCCACCATGAAAATTTCTTGCCATGGCAAATAGAATGAAATCTCACTTGGTTCTGCAACAATACCTTCTAGTCTGTGAGCTCATTTGTGAGCTTGAATCAGGGAAGTTGTGAGAGCAGGAGGCTCTGAAATAGAAAAACAGGTGTGGAGGCATCTGTGTGGATTCTCTTAGATATTTTACCAGTTCTGCTTCGTGGCATTAAAAATAACCCAGGAAGAATTTTTATAATGTAGCAGAGCCAAAAGGCAGTCTTTTTTTTGAAATATGAATGAATTCAAAATTGTTTTGACTCCTCAATTTCATGGTATGGTCACAGTGCACCTCAAACACTGCACTTTAAGTTCCCTTGGCCTCATGTAGCAATGCAGATTTCAATTAAAATTGAAGCTGATACAATAATATGTTTAAATATGGGATAAAATCGTGTAGTGATGGAAGTAGGCTTCCAAATTTCTTGGCATAATTGTTAAATGCCAGTGTGTTCTATAGGTGTCCTTTCTGAAGCTGGTGAAACATCTCTAAAGAGAGAATGTCCCAGATTCTTTACTACCATCTGTCTGTTTTCAGCTGTAAAGATCACTCTCTTAAAAATTGCTTTCTTAGATTTGGTGGTTAGGCTGGGAAAACTATTTTAAATATTACTTTGGCAAAGTTGTTTTCTGCAGTCAGGAGCAGTCGTTCGACACCCCATGCTAATCAAAGGTCTGGGCTCGTACTTTGCTGCGGGAGTGCTCAAGTTGCTGTTGCTTATGTTGATACCACAGCTCAGGCTTTTCCAGGAGTGTACTGGATGGTGTGCTAATAAAAATGTGCATCAAAAAGTTTAAACATAGTACCTATCTGTAGGGATGCAAGCACTTCATAGCTTATTTTTGTATAGATTCTCAAGAATTTTCTGCACTTCCCCTGTATTAGTACATGCTGGCTGTTTTAAGAGTGCAGAGCAGAGAGATCCCTCTCTCTTGAGTCAGAGCCTTCCACGCTACGTGTTCTCATCAGCTGACATAAAGGTCATTTTTGATCTATAAAATAATCTTGCCTTTTATGGACCACGTTATAATGGAACGTTATTCTAAAGTCTGCCTGTAAGTTCAAAGGTGTTTGACTGTATCTTCATGTTTAGCTTAGGTTTAGATTAGATATTAGGAGACAATTCTTTGTTGTGATGGTGGTGAGGCTCTGGTGCAGGTTGCCCAGAGAAGTTGTGGACACCCCTCCCTGGAAATGTTTAAGGTCAGGTTGGATGCAGCTCTGAGCAATCTGGTCTGATGAAAAGTGTGTCTGTCTACAGCAGTGGGGTTGGAGTTAGATGATCTTTAAGGTCTCTTCCAACACAGGCCGTTCTGTGATGATTTTATGGTTCTGCATTAAGTTATTTTCCATTCATCCATTTTCTGCAGGAAAAAAGTTACTTAATCATTAATGAAAAATCATTAATGAACATCTGTATCATATAAACGCAGAAAAATAATTAATAGAAAGACTGGAAATTCTTCAGGATGTTACACTTAGGAAGTTCAATGTTTCTAAACTTGTGTAGACCAGAAATATAAAAATCTTTATAATAGATTTGAATACCCAATTCAGTATCCAAAGGTTTCTCTGAATTAAAAAGAAGTACTCTCTGTACTTCTTTGATTAAAATAAAATGTTTTAGAAATAATTACTATTTTAAGATTGAACTGCGGTTTTGTTCTGTGCAGTCAGTTGGAAAAATGAGGTCTGAGATTATGAAATTGTTTTGCTATCTTACAGTGTCTTTTGAAAACCTAATTAATAGCCTGATCATACACTTACCACACATGATGCTCTTTAACATCTATCCTATAAAATATGTTTCTATTTGGTTCTTTTCTTAAAATTGTGCGACCAATGCAATTGAGCTCTTTGTGTACTAAGTCCTGCCCTGTCACAAAATTGCTTACCCAAATTGAAAAATACCTGCTGATTTTTTTTTTTTTTAAATAGAGAGAATAACATAATTGGCTTAATGAATTAAGTGGTGAAAATATGTGTTTCTACAGTATACTGTGGTGTGGGGCTTTAAGTTCTGCATATCTCCTTTAAAAGAGTGATAGTTGATGTTAGCCTCATTTATGGGGATGACCTTCTTGACCACTGATGTAGCTGTGGGATTTGGGCTAACACACAGTCATATGTCAAGTTAATTGTAGAGTTAAAGGTGGAGTAAAGAACTCAAGAATTCCAGTCATCAGATCTAGCCCCCATGCTAGCACAACTAAAGTCTCTTTTACTATTGTTACATAGTAACTTTCTGGTCCCTATATATCATCTGAATTTGAGAAATATAGGTTGTTGGGGGCAAATATTTAAATACTTTGTGCTATACAGTCAGGTATTAGCTGTCTGGTATGCTTGTATATACCCCTTGTGATCTCTGTTGTACCTCATAACACTGGAAAAGATATATATACTGGAAGACTTTATCGTGTATAAATAGATATATTTAATCAGAGTCCTTTGGCTCCTGAAAATAAGTTGTCTAATGAGAATTTCATCTGAGCAGCTGTGACTGAGGAGGTCAACAGGCATTGCCTAAGAGAATATGGCCCAGCTGGTTAAATCTGGTTGTTGTAGTGATTTAAATGGTCAAGTGCTGCTTGTAATCCAGGACCGTCTGTTTGTAAAGGGAAGAGTGAGTGCTTCAGCATAATGTACAGCTGTTTTAATCTCTCTTTAATAATAGTGCTTCAGCCAGTGTCATGTCTTGTGTATGGTGTGGGAACATGGGTGCCTCACACAGGAATATACCTTAGGTATGTTTTTAGCTTTATTTGTAGTCTGAACACAGATTACCAACATTGCAGGATAAACAACTTTTTTTTTTTTTTTTTTTTGACTTTCCGGTCCGGTACTTGCATGTTTTGTAAATTAAGGCATTCCTGTGTCTTAATTTGAATGATTTGGAAATGAGAAAACTGATGACAAAATTGTAATTGAAAAAGAAAAGAATGCTACAAATATTTAGAGTTAATTTGAGCATGTAAAGACTTTGCTGACATGTGTTCTCAGAAGACAGAAGAGGTCAGAAATGAACAGGTGTCTAATTTAATCAACAACATTAGACTCTAGGGCCTCTTGGATAACTTGGGTATATTCATCTTAGTTATTCTGTGAGCTGAAGGATTGTTTTACTGGCCATTTTCTTTGGAAGTATCCTACAGTGCAATCGAGCATTAAAGCTCTTCATAGCCCAAAATGAAGAGTTTATGTTAGACAGTATGGTCTAACTGCTTCCCCCCTTTTCCATCCCCTTTAAGTAAAAGACTTTTCTTCTAGAATATTACTTGTGTTACTATTGTGAGACAGATTTACTGCCTGGGCTGCCTTAATTCTGTGCTGAGAATTGGCTTCCAGACAACTATCCTACTGTACTTCATCATAAGCCTCTAGGAGCAATAATTAGTAGTACACATCTTGTCTGTAGTGAGGAGAGCAGATTTCCCCCTTTCAGATCTGGAATGCTAGGTTGGCAGGTCAGCTGGCACTTCTGAGCTGGAGACTGGGCATGTCATTTCTGCTAAGTGCTAAGCCCTCATTACTCAGGGCCTGGATTCCTAATTCACTTTTGACCTTGATTCTGAGCAATGTATACAGTATCATTTTTCAACCAAGCTCTGTTCACAATTCTAGCACAAGCTTTTTATGAAGCGCTTCCCATTCTTGTTTCCTCCTTGAAGACCATAGCTGAACATTCAGAGATCAAAGATTTCTGTGTATGCATGGTGGAGTAATGAACATCTATATAAAGAGTATTATATTCATAAATTTCCATCTATTCTCTGTCATGTGCACCTGTTTGTACACTCTCTTTATGGAGGGATGTATGGGTGGACATCCAAATTAAAAATTAAGGGTTCACATGTGTTATTAATTCTATATGCAGGAGGGAAAATCTTACTGCTTTACTCAGTAGTGGTGGTTTTTCTGACTTTGTGTTTTGTTGCCTTTTTTTTTTCCCCAGCTTCATGAGTTAATACTAACTAATCACTTCCTTTTATATCAACTTAAAATATATTAACACTTCCCCCATAAAACTTCCAATGATTCCAATAATTATATTGGAATATAATATAAGTATATTGAAGTATTGCACACAGGAAATCCATGAATTTCCTGCAAGTTTCATTGGGAAGTAAAGTAACTTAAATTTTCATATGCTGTGTTTTGTAAATGGACATTGGCAAACAATTTTGGTTGCAACTGTTTGTCTTTTAGGCTTTGTTAATTTTTTTTATTATTTTTTTATGGCTGTTTTGGGTTCTTTTTTTAAGAATCTGTGTGTATTATATTGTATTTATATTGTATTAATATTGTATTGTATTGTATTAATGGAGAGTTTGCATTGTTTTTGTGGCTTTGTTCTAAGCCTGCCACAGCTGAGAACAGAGAGAGTTCAGAAATGTGCACTTGTTTTTTTTCTTACAGTTTTAAGCACAACCTTTGAGGACCTTACATGTCAGGAGTTTTCTTTGGTGGATCAGTCCTAGAAGTAAATTGCTGACCATTTGTGGTCAGTGAACACTTTAAAATGTTTTCCAGAATTTTTGGCAGAGATTTAATTCAAGATATCTGACTTGTGCTGGATACGCACACTTTCCACTGATGAAGGCATAATCTCTGGCTCTCCTAACACACTTCGTGTTTACAGACCCCTATTCTTATTTTATTTTTATGGATACAGGTATTTTGTTCAAGACTTCAAAAATGCTACTGGATTTTGGTATTAGGATTATCCAAAGTAATCAATAAAAATGACTTATTCCTACTGTTCTATTCTTTGTGATGCCTGTGAAATTTGCAAATGGTCACTGGCCATTTCTCTTTGGATATGACACAGCTTAGCTTCTTCAAATCCTTTCATCACCTTTGAAAAAGCCTGCCGTATCTGCTCAGTACCATCCTCATCATGCTTCCCATTTCTTCTTAAAAATTGCTTTTTCCAAGGAAATTCGGACTCAGTTATGCATATAATAATTTAATACTTATTTTTAATTTGCTTCTTGCTGGAAACTGTGTACAGTGGCATCTAAGAAAGAGAGTTTTTCTTCTAAACTCCCGACATGCTTCCAAAATAAAAACAAAATGAGCAAAAAGCCCAAATGTCCAGAAAATAAATAGATGACTCAGACCAAGTTAAAGGAGAGATAGGAAGCAGATTTTCCTAAATTGCTGTTTTCTTCTATTATTTACCTCCTTACCATATAATTAAATGCAACTTATTATTTCTCTCTTTTTTTTAAAAAAAAATTCAATTATCTTGGTAAAATTACTTTGGTCACTCTTTTTCATTGCAATATATGCTGCTGTTTTAGAAAACAAAATTCTTCTATTTATAGATGGTTTATAGATCATAAAATTTCTAAGGCTTCATTTATTGAAGACTACAGTGAATTCCTATGTCTTAGTGTGTTATGTTAAAGTAATTTTGGACCTTTTTTGGAACATGAGCACAAAGAAAGTGTTTTCTATGGTTTTTTCCTTGTAACTAAAAGGAGACGCAACCTATTTTCCTTCTCTCTGTTGTATTTGATTTTTCTATCAGAAATCAATTCCATTAATATACTTTCATTTAATGAAATTTAGAATGTTGCATACATTTAAATATATATTTTTTTTTTTTCTTTTTGCAGAGAGGCTCAGTCTGTGCAACCATACTGTGTCTGACCATTAATATTTTGTCTCATATTTTTATTTGTCATTCTGACTGCAGATTAGGCATTTTTGATTATTCTCTTCTTTATATCCTTTGAATTTTTCAGTATAGTATTTTGTGACTAAATGCTATCTCACAATTTTTATTAAAGAAACTGGCACATCTTGTCATCTTTCCACCTCATCTTTGTATTTACCTGGCTGTGAACTACAGTCTTACTTAGTGTTGTAGCATTTGAGAATCTAATCACTACTCACAGGTTCTGTGTGGATAGAGGAGTTTTTCAGCACTTTTCTGTATGTCTCATGCCACATTTGAAAACTTCATTTTCTTGGTTTTGAAATTCTTTCGTGGCACACAAATGGAGAGTAACACAGGCTTTTACATGGGAATCATGGAGAAGGAGATCTACATGAATAGGGTGACATTCCTTAGGCCATCTGCTTTGCTAAGAGATTCTCATGTCCCCTCTTAGCTCTTATTCAGGATCATCAGCAAGGAACTGGCGAGTCTGATGGTAGCCATTTGAGAACCTGTCAGGAGAAAAGTACACTGTAGTTATTGTCTGTCAGACATTTACCTTGGTGTAGGATGCATGGAATTTTATGGAGCTTCTACTTTCCTGGAGGTGCAGTTTCCCTCTGCAGGTTGTTCTCTTTCTGGGGCTTTGTACCTGTGCACCTCTATAAAATTGTTGCTTTTGCTGGTAAACAGAGTTGATCCTGATAGGGGAAGAGTCTCAGGATTCAGGACTGACACTTCAGGACTCAGTTTTGGGGGTTGGAGCTTCTATTCCAGCCATGAAAATTCTTTATTTTTGAGCAGATATTTGCTTTCACCGTTTTGAGATTCTTATATCACATTGAAGAAACATCTTTGTTCAATCTGGAATATATGAGATGAGTAAGATACATTTTTCCATTGGAGCAATTGTGCCTTGATCCTGTTCTCATTATCCCTGAACAGAACAGATTATACTGAAAAAGGCTGAAATCTTCTCTTTGCCTTCATCTGCTGACCATTACAGTCAGTTCCTCTCCAGAAATGTGTTTTCCAATGTCTCACCTTCAGGTATCATCACACTTTTACTTTTTCTTTGATCCCACCTTAACCCCTTAATTCTGGCATTCTCCGGTGTTAGATACAATTAAATTTAGTTTTTTATTGTGTGATAAATTGCCCCAAGGCTTCCATCTTATATAATTTTTTGCGCTATGTTCCTCTACACTTCTGTCTCCTTTTAAGATATGATTCAACATCTGCTATCTTTACACTATTTGTATGTTGTTAGTATCGTGAAAGCATTATTTAAAAAGCACATCTTAAAATCCAGCTTTTTCCTAGGGGCAGTTAAAAAGGCAAGATCGGTATGAATTGGTACAACTCACAATGAGTCCTGTGCCAGAGAGTCTAAGTGACTAAATAGCTGTAAAAATACGGAGAGTTGCTTCAGTTGCATGATCTTGGCAGCAGAAAAATAAATTCCGACTTCATTGGTTTCTGATGTTCTGTCACACAGTGTTATGATCCGATCATGCTTTAAAATGGCAATTGAAATATGTTTTGTAGTCATCAGGTTAATAGTAGGGACTTGACTGTGATACTTTCCTCCCTAAAATTGCTAATGTAAATAAAAATAGGGATACAAGGGAAAAAATTGGGCTTGAACATGGCTGATCTTTTGTGCCACTGTATTTTCCAGGCTCTGGAGGGTGAATGGCCTCGGGTTTCTTTGGTGATGGACTTTAGTTTTAGTTAGTCTTACTTGCTTTGCCATTCCTGCTGTTTTGCAACAGGGCCTAAAAGTGCTTTAAGTGCTTGTGACTGGGGTAATGAATGAAAATATCTTCCCAGCACTGAGAGTATTGCATTAGACTGAATAGTCACCTTACTTGTAAAAGCACTATTAGAGAGGGGCAGCTGTAAGTAAGGATAACGATTTGTGTCCAGCGCTTATTTACTGAAAATTGTAAATGTATTATTTATTGAGAGCTCTCCAGACAGTGCTTGTCAGAATAAAAATGTCAACTCTAAGCAAAATGTTATAATACATAATAAAAATGCTAGGTACACACTTTGGAGATTCAGCTAATTAGATCTGCTTTTCTTAAAGAAATGACAGTAAAAATGCTCAGCAGCATATACATTTTAAATGCTGATATATTCCTTATTTTCCTACACAGTATTTGGTTTAGATACCTTGTAATTATTTAAAAATAATTTTGACAACTTTATTTGGTTGCCGCAGGAGAGACAGAGGCACTTGCTGCCTGGCTGCATGAGGCAGCTGCATGCTCAGGGTTTCTTGTTCATCCAGTGGAGAGAGTAGCTGCTCTCACCTCTGTGTTTCAGTCTGGAACTCCAAGATGCCACTTTGTTTGTGAGGGAAACCTGCCTCCAGTGGAAGCAACAAACAATTATTAAGATTAGTCTTCAACCGTGGTAGTTAACCCCGAACACATATTCTTAACAGGGAGCCTAAATCCATTAAATGTCAATGTTGCTTTTGTGTATTGTTAAATATGAGTAGGGATTAGAGAGGGAAAAAAAGAAATAGCTATTTTTTTTTCTCTTTAAAATATTAATTTATTTGTTTCTTTTATTTTTTTTTGTTTTCAATTTTATTATCCCTGAAATATGCAGTGAGAAAAATTGGAGCTTAAAAAATTTGGAAATCTTTCTAGAGTGTTTTACAGTGTAAGGGAGGAAATTGGCTTTTAAATTTATTCTTTTTTACAAAGAACTGCTCAGTTCAGCATCATAAAATTTAGACTGTCATCATGAAAAGTAGCTTTCTTGTTCTGAGTGTATTAGCCAACCTGAGAAAGAACCTTACTGTGATTATTTTAGTGGCAGTCTGTCTGTGCTCCCCTGCACTCAGTTTGCTGTTGGTTCCACAGAATCAAACAGTCGTGGAGTGGCTGAGAGGGGACAGCACTGCTTCTCTGCACGGGGCAGGATTGCCTACAACAGGTTGTTCAGAGCCATGTCCTGTCAATTTTTGAGCATCTCCAAGGCTGTAAACGCCACAGCTTGTTCAGTGTTTGGTCATCCTTATGATAAGCAAGGGTTTACTTTTGGTTCAAGGGAATTTCCTGTTCTCCCTTTTGTTCTCTTTGCATCTGGGCCTGTAACTGGGCACCACAGAGAAGGGCCTGTATCTGTCTTTACTCCTGCCATCAGATATTTATATATCATCCGCTGGAAGCTGCTCTTTTTCCTAGTGCTCCCAGCCCCTCTTCATGTGAGAGATGCTCCTGTCACTTGGCTTTCCTTTGGCCCATTCCTAGACTCACTCCAGTCCCATGTCCTGTACTGGGGAGCCCAGAACTGGACACAGCACCCTAAGTGTGCTCCAGAACATGGTTTATTTTAAGGCTGCTAGTTCTGCGCAGTAAGACTGAGCTAGTACCTTTAAAGCCAAGAGGAACTTTATGATGATAAAGTCAGATACTGCCAGAACTGCTGCTCCGGCCCTGGCTGAGCTCTGCTCACCAGCAGAATTTGTGTTTTAGCCTTGTGCCTGTGTTCTCAGTTCCCCTGTGTGTAGCTGATGACCACAAAGTGAAAACCAAGAATAAAAGCAATTTGGTGTTCTGAACTACATATTTCTGTGCTTCACAAGTGTATTTTGGACTGTGAGGAACCCTTCTAATTTCTTTTTGTAGCCAGGCTTCTTCCTTATTTGCTCATTGGCACGTTGATCTCCAAAATGAAGCAGTTGTTAATGTGTCAAAATCCACCCTCTTCTGTCCTGCTTTAGTAACATATAGAAGTGGTGGTGTTTTTGTAAAGTTCAGATTGTGATATTCCTGAAAAAAAAAAAAAGTGCAATAGCCCTTGTTAAATATAGTCTTGAGGGCAAGTACTGTGTAAACATCTGCAGAGAGCTCCTGTTAGCATTGCTCTGTCCTGACTAGCAGCGCTCACTCACTCACTCCCTCACTCTGTTGCAGTCTTGGGTCTGTCTTTAGCATGGGCTGCCAATCAGTAAAGCTGTGCCAAAATGTCTTGTTCTACAGCCTAGCATTTTGGAATGTATCTAATAGCTGTTTTCTTTTATTAATCATAATATATTTTTAGTTTTACTTACATAGGTGCCCAGAGTTCCTGGGCAGAGTGCCCTACATATGAATGGCTGTTTATTTTCATCTTCCTTTTTGTTAACTGCTTTACTTAATGCTTTACATAACCATTTGCCGTATTTTGACATGAAGCTATAATGCACTGCTGCCTGCTCACATTTCTTAAAGAACTTGATGTGACATCACCCTCTACGGTAAATCATGATCTTCACTGAACCTAAAAAACCCCATCTTGAATACTCTTCTGTCTTTTATTTGTTTGAAAATGTTGAAGCAAGCAGGCTCTTTCACCCATCTGGAAGAAGTCTGAACACTACAGCTTAGAGAGCCTGCAGTGACACCAAAAACATTAAGGGCTCTGTACTGAATTTCTTAGTCTAACACCACCTTAAGAATGAGTTCTGCTTGCCTTTATAGCTATGCTGTGTGTGTTACAGGATATGCATGAGGACAGGATTCGGCTCTTTCTACTCTATCTTAAAATTTACCTGCATATTCAATATTTAAAACAGCTCTGCTTCTCAGTGTAGGTCTTAGCAGTCCTTATCGTATCTTAAATATGTAACAAGCAGATTACTTTTAAATATTTACAGTGAAACAAAAACTAACACATCGGGCAGAGGTTTGTTAAAATGTCAGAAGAACTTGCCATAGTGAAAAATAAATATTGAACCAAGTTTATTCCTGAGGTGACTCTATTAATTTTAATAGAATTACTGCAGGAGTAGTTCTGGAAAAAATCTGTCATGATTTTGTATCATAATTTAAATATTTTTTTCACAGAACTTTGAATAGCCCAGAAATAATTTTATAGGTCTGGCATGCACATGCATCACTAAGTAAACTAAGCTTCTTTTGCCTCAGCCTCTGTTCCGTCTGTGGACTGTTTGTGTTTTTAGCTGTTTAAATGCGGCTGTTGTAGCTTTGTCAATAGGTTTTGTTACATCTGCAGTTATACTTGTAATTAAAAATTTAGTTGGGGCATTGGTTCCACTGGGTTTCAGTGTATCTGCTGTTTCTGTGATATAATAACTAGACAAAGAATCATGTCTGTTGCCCTTTTGTGTCTGTGTATCAGGTAACACAACAGACAGTGGCCAGACATATGACCTCAAAAATCAAACCAATTTGTTAATGAACTAACAAGGCAATGTAGTAAGCATCTCTATTCAGTCATTTTCCCCAGCTTTCGGTTGTTCCTTGGAGCAAGGGTAGCCAGTGCTGTATCAACAAATTATTTGATGACAATAATTTGGCTGATGAGAATACAAGGAAAAAAGCCACAATCTAATTAGAAAACACTGTATATGAGGTGGCAAAATGTGGCTAATGTTTTATATCTAATTGTAAAACTGCAATTTGCAACTTGCGCTAGTTAGCGATTTTTACACCCCCCCTTTCTCCTTTCCGCACAGCAAATCATTAAAAAAAAGGCCAAGAAGAGACTACAGGATTTGAAACACAGTGGCCCTGAAGTGATGGGAAAATGGCCAAGGTGTCACAGCTAATTTCTGACCCTGCTTTATGAGTTCTGCTGTTCCTTATTCCCCTTGTCAGTCTGTGAATCCCTGAGGCTGTACACACTGGCCTAACATCACTCAACTCCAGTTTTATATCCTCTTTTAATAATGTTGAGTCTATTCTGTCCAACTTTGATTCAGACAACCTGCTTGTCTTGAAAAAGTGATATATTTAATCAGTGGCTCTGTCTCCAGCATAGCTCCCACTGCGTGAGACTAGAGCCAAAGAGTAGTGCAGTGGCCTGTCACTTCTGTTTGAATAGGTAATGTGGAGCCGCTCAGCCGAAGAGACAGGAGCTGGAACTGCTTGTTAGGACACATGATCAAAAGCCACTCTCTGCTTTCTGCCAATCAAGCCTCATGTCGCCTTGTGGGGCAGACATTAAATAGATTTTTCTGCCGTACACTGTGGGCACTTTGCCAGTCTGACATGTGAACTGTTACAAAAGATACCAGAGTTTCCACTTCTTGCTGACTGCTTTTAAATATTACCAAGCTCTTGCTGTCCAAAGTAGAATATTTTAAATAATGGATTATGATAAATTTCCACTACAATTAGGCAGTCTCCTTCTTGCTCCCAACTCTTCAAAGATATTTTGAAAAGCAAAACCGTAACTTGGTTTCTGAAAGCAGACAAGCAAAAAACAAAAAACTGTTGAACAACCCTATGGCACATACATTTGAACATGATTATTGTCTGAGCATTGTGGTGGGTTGTTGCTTTCACTTGTCAATTTTGAATATTGTTTCTATTTTTGGTCTTTTTACATTATTTAATTAGATTTTCCTAGCTGAGATCATAGCACTATTTTATTACCATGTTTATGGGAAGGGATAATAAAATTGGCTTTTTTTTTTTTTTTTTATTTTTTTTGTAAATGAGGTTGATTTTATTTATTGTGTTTATTGGCTGCCGGTGCAAATATAAATGTCTTAAAATGGCTCTGTAGTTGGTTTTAGTTATACTTTCCCTTGGTTTTTTCCTCTTTGTCTATTACCCTCCATAACCACCTCAGCTCTTGTGCCCATGGCAACAACGCTCAGTGGTTGAGGCTAACAAAGATGACATTTAAGCTTTGCCTAAGTAATGAATATTCTTTTGTAACTTCCAGGGCCACTGAATTTATGTCACTTTTTTAGAGATTCCCAGTACCTAGAGAACTGCTTCTATTTATGTACTTGTGGTCATGATACCCAGATATTTACTCCCTTGTGTTTGCCCATTCTGATATATCTTTTTCTTTTCATTTTTTTTTCTTTTTCAAGTAAAACTTTTTTTTAACCAAAACATACCATGGCAATCTAGTGGAATTCATTTAAACAGAGAGCTACACATAAACAGCTGCTCCTTCAATAAGCCATTCTTTATAATACCCTTATTACCTTCTAGTGTCTCAAATTCTGATTAGTCAACAGTGCTGATTACTGTATGGCATTCCACTGCCCATCTTCCTTCTGCTCAGCTGCTCGTGTCTTAGCTGTTCTGTGATTACAACACAACTTGTGCATTGTTTCTCCAAGTTGTTCTTCATATTGTATATCTTTTTTAAAAAAAAACCTCTAAACCCTGTTGAGGAGATGGCAAAAAAACCCTAATTTAAGTCACCATAAATTCCCTGAAACACTGTGAATTGTTTTTGTACCACTGTGATCCTCACAGTCTGTGTGATCTGCAGCTTTCTAGTGGGATGAATTAGTACTTTAGATTTATGAAGGTAATCAATAAATAATGCCTGTTAAAAGAACTTTGGAAAAATGACAGTTACTTATTGTAGTATTTGTAAGAGAGAAGGACAGACTGAGGACTGTGGGTTTTTTAAAAAAAATCCACCAAACCCAAAAACCACACCGTGCTTTGACCTGGTTATACCTTCACAAAACCCAGTGTGTTCAGAAGTCATTAAGAACAGAGCTTTGTCATGAAAAAAACAGTTTGGAAAACATCCCCCCAGTAACACATGCTGGGTTTCAGAAAGGTGTGTGGTGGCAGAAGGAATGCTCGAAGTGAAAATGGAAGGGAAGGAATTGTATTCCTGGCGCTATGGATCTCAAATTTCTGCTCAAAGCAGCAAATGCAGGGGTTTGTTAAGGACATAAAACTTTGCCAGCTGCTTTATAGGTAAATAGCACGGTAGTGAGGAGAACCCCTTTTCTGTGGCTCCGTAAACCCCCGCAGCTTCCTTTGGTGCAGCCCCTTAGAATCAAGTCCTGGCGAGTCTGAAACGCTGACACACTCAAAACGCAACCCCATTAAAGGCCTTAAATCTGTCATTGTGCTCTGGAGCCTGTTCTGAAAATAGCAAAGCTCTTTTTGTAAATTAAAATTGGTGTGAATGGGAACAGATGTTGACATGCTTTACTTTATCTGCAGGGATCCCCGTCAGGGGGGAGAGGGTCACTGAGGTTAGATGGCAGGAATTACTGCAAATGTGCAAAGGACAGGAGAGCCTGATACAGACATTGTCTCTGGTTTTACTGGAGCAGGAACAGCATCCACTGGGTACTTCTGGGTGCTGAGAAGTCTGTGTGTAAGGAAAGATGGTTGTGTAACAGCTTTAATTCCCTGGAGAATGCTGTTCCCTTGCATGTCTGTTTACAAGACAGAGGGGCGGGATGTCACAGAACTGTGAATTCGGTCAGACCTGGATTCCAAGGGATTCTGGGTGACCCCAATTCCCATTCACTTCCATCTTACCTGAGCTCACTCAGGACCTCGTGGAAAGTATTTGGCATACCCAAGGCTCAAACTACAAAAAATCTGCATTCAGTCTGACATTGGGTAGCTTTTTTTGGAATTTCAAGCATTACTTTTTAAGGTATTGGGTGAACTCTCATGTTGCATTAGAGTCATCATCAACTTTTAATAGTTTTTGAAATAAAAACACAGTTCTGTTCTGAAATGTGCAATTTATTAAATAGCTTTGCTAGTCAATCTAAATAAATTCTTGTTGAAGATTTTTCCTGATTTAAAAAAGATAGCAAAGGATGAATTTATTTATAAGAACTGTAATAGTTTCCCTCAATTCCTTTTATATTTTGGATTACCTTATAATTTTCTAAATCTACATGAACAATAATGATCAATTTTGTCAGTATTATTCACACCTTTTATTAATTTAGCATAGATGAATAAATGTGAATGTTGTGAAGAGTTGATTGGGAATAGATTTTAAATCTGACAGTTAGATTACAGGGTACCTAAGAAAAAATGGCTCTTTCACTAGGTACCTAGTAATTTAATTCTTGTTTGAAATTATTATAATTTATTACAGTGTGTGGGTCCTAATGAATGTCTACTATTAAATGAAAAGGAGAAATTGAAATTATGAAATTCTTTTAACTTGTATCTTAAAAATCCTCTTAAACAATTCAGTAGATATTAATAAGCAATGTGCTTTTCTTTCCTTTTCATATGAATGTAAACAAAAACATTTTCCTCACTACATAATGATATTAGATCAGTGCTGTTGGAGCTTCTTACTTAGAATCAAGACTATCTTAAAATATAGGGGAATAATTTTATGTGATGAAAAATATCCAAAATTTTCTATCTTGATTAGACATTTAGACCTTCTTGTACGCGTCCTTATCCTTCTTCAAGAAAAGCTCAAAATCACTACTAGAAGTTTTGCTGTTAGAAATGCAGATGTATATGTGTAAGAAATTAAAATTTCTCAGCATTTTTTTCTACTGAACGAGTCAGTAATCAGGACATAAGAATATAATACACATTATATTTTTAATGTCATCGTGTGAAATTATTTTTCCACTTTGTTTGTTGGTTTTCCTTTGAGAAGCGGTTAGGAAAAACTGGTAAAATTGGGTAGGTATTTACAAATAAAAGGAAAATGGGTATGTAATGCCAAATAAATGTAGCAAATAGGTTATAGTGACATTTGAAAGAGATGATGGAACACAAATTGTGAATTATCTTTGTTAAGAGGGTGAAAACACATTAGAAATTTCTTAGATACAAATGATATCAGTTCATATTATGATGGTTCACTTGAAATTAGGCCACTAATGGAGTTATAAAATATGTTTAAAGAATAGAAGGCCTCTAGTTTTTCTCTGCAACATACCATGGTATCTAAAATTATGTGCCTATCATATCAGAGTCTAATAAACAAAAAAAGGTTAGGGGTTTTAGTGGAAATTTCATTTGTGCTGTTCACAGCTCAGCAACAGTTGTGGCCTTTGCCATTCACTAGTTTCAAACTGGCTCCAGTTTCTCATCTGTACTGGGGCTTCTTTTGTAGCTCTTTTATATCTCTTACTCTAAAGGATTTCCATCATTATTAAAATATGAACATGTGTCCTTCTACAAGTCAGAAAACTATAATTCTAACCTGAACAAGTCACTAGGTTTGCCTGCTATTTACCCACAGAGGAAAGCTATACAACTCCTAGGTGGAATCAACTTAGTATGAGTAATAAAATATTACCTCTGGTTACCTGTTGCTGTCTTGCAGCTGACAGATGGAACACCGGTTGGATATTCCATTTTAAGGTACCAAGGTAGCATTGCATGCTTGCATCCTTTGAGATGCATGTGTCTTTTCCTCTGGGAAGAGAGTGTGGGATATTGTTCCACTGCATGTTACCTGATATGCTGCCAGAAAGGAAAGGAAAAAAAGAACAGAAAAAGAGAAAAGGAGAGGGAAAGATTACAGTAATAAAAGCGAAATAAAAAAGAAAAGTGGAAAGGTGAAAAAACTGTATTGGGGTGTGGTAGTGATTTTTCATTTCAATAATTTTACATTTTCATCAAGGAGATATTTTAAGTTCAAGTGAACAGAGCTGAAGCCAGTATTTTAGAATGTGACCTGGATTTGGGACTGTAATTTTTTTCCTTATATTCCCTAAGCAAAATAAACAGCACACAAAATCACCGTGTTTGAAAAGGACATTAGACACAGAACAAAACGGGTTATGTTAACCCTTCGTCCTCTCTCTCTCTCTGTGTACACAATTGTGGTGTAGTTTGGTTTTGTATGAACTTTGCTATTTAGCTGATAGGATTTGTTTGAAGCTACTAGTAGAAAAATGGAGACTGAGCAGAATTTGTTCTTTTCAAACTTCTAAAAATATTCAGGCCTTTCTCATGAGTTAGGAATTTTTATATGTTTACTGTTCTTCACTATAACCAATTCCAACAACTGCCCTGTTGCAGAAAAAAATAGGAGTATGCTAAGACATGAGCTGAAAAACCCTTAAGAGCTAACATGTAAAAATATAAACATGAATTAATGCTAGTGTCAAATTTCCCCCCCTTTTTTGAATTTCTTTGGCAAATTCTTGCTATGCTGTTTATTAATTTTTTTTTTGGTAAAATATGTAATGAAATGAAATTATTTTATTAAACTTGCAGTTTTGGTATTATTTGAACCTTGAATGTGGAAATCTGAATGAGATGAGATTAAAAGGTTTAAATAGCTTTAAAATTATATTTACATTAGTGCAATCTGTCCTTTTTAATACTAATCTTCTTTTTTTAGTTTGGAGTGTATTATAAAAAAAAACCCACCCAGAGAGTATTAAAATCGGCCAAAATATTTACACTGCGGAGCTTGTTTCTTCGTTTCTTAACCAGCCAGAGTTCTCAAGGAAAAGTTCAGTTCAGATATTAGCTGTACTTCTTAGAAATGACCTTGTGGGGTAGAGAAGCATGGCACAGTGGCACTTTCCAGCTGTACACATGGTATCCGTCGGGGTACAATCATGCTCAGTCCCAGCACCGCAGGCTTGGACATATGTTGAGTTTTATTTCTTTCTTCTGACATTAATCCTATTCACCAGCTGTTCTGCCAGCTGCCATTCTTCAGCTTGGAGATTACATTTTGGGGGATACCAACAATCGCCTAGTTGACCAGTGTTCTTCCCACTTAGTTTAAAAATGATTGGAGTTTTGGGTTAGCATTGCTCAGGCTTTTTTACTGCCTATGTCCTTAATTGTCTTTGAATTCAAGACTTGATTTATGATCACTTTGAATACACTGCACAAAAAACCTCAAAAGAGCTCTGATTTCCACCATACTGGTAAATCTGTGCTCACAGAAGGGGAAAAAAAAAAAAGGTTTGCAGTTAACACTCTGAAAGCTGTAATTAATGTTACATGCACTATTATGTAAACAGCATTAATTAGTGACAAATTCTTCTGATAAAAATCATTTTTAATCAAAAGAATATCTTAATTTTTCATTTTTACATGGGTCTATTTTAAGAAGTTGCAGTTTTGTAAGAAACTGTTTCACTAATCTAGTTTGAACAGGCTATTAAATCTCTGCTCCACTCTTAACATATACTAATAAGTCGTATAGATTTCTTAGTTCATATTCCAGATGATCTGTCCATAAGCAGGATGTTAAACATCTGTAGTTTAAGCCTTCTGGGACTAACAAATGCATTAATGCTGGAAAGAAATGTGGCCTGAACAATAAGGTTACAGACCATGTGGTAAAGAAACAACCCTGATATCATCAATTCAGCACATACGGTGCACTGCAGCCGAGTTCTAGTAGAGCAGTGAGAGAACAATGTCAGCTTTAAATTGTATCCATTTATAGCATGTGTTTATCACATTCATATCAGTAAAGACAGAGTATCCTGTATTCAACATAATTATTTCGTGTGGCAATTTAAAGATCTTTGTTGCACATTCTTCACAATTGAGCAAAATTGGCTATTAGCTGGATAAGGTTAAGCTAGACTACAATGGTAAATATTTATTACAGAAATATTCAATTAATAACACATATTCTGCATTTCTTTGCACAGCCAGGGATTACATTCAGGTCATACAAAGAAGACGTTCAAATTGTCCAACTCAGATCCTACTTGAAGGAAACAGGAGCTCCATTAGTGAAACCCACCCACCTTGATTCTTTTTTTCCCCTGTTCCTTTTTGCATATTTCACACAATGTTCATTTAATACAGTTAGAGAATCAAGCTGTTGAGAGTTAAAACAGATAAAATATTTTTAAAATAGGAGTTACTCTTGACTTCCATCATAGTCAAGAAAAGTTCTTGGGAGGAATGGGGGTGGGGGAGAATCCTAAGAAATATTCCCAACGAGATAATGTTCCAGACTCACCAGTAGTGAACCCCCTTTACTAAATATGGCCATTCTATTTATAGAAATATTCATATTTTCATTGGTGGCCAAAGCACTGCTTATAGGAAAACCTACAGGTGACTAATAGGAGTTGCTCACTAAGTGGAATAATGAATAGTATTAGGTGTCAATTAAATCAAGCTTCCCCGAGGTGCAGGTGCTCCACAATGTACTGACACATTTCAAGTAGCAGCGCCACTTCACCCATGCATATGAACAAGCACATTTGCATATTAAAAAGCTGAAAATTATTTAACTGAAGCAAAAGTCTTTTAGAGATGATGGAGGTTATTAAAACTGTTGACAAGAAAGAAGGTAATTGCCTGAAAATGAGAGATGACATTCTGCTATACACAGGGAACGTTGTTTTTGTTGTATTGTGCAGCAGTGCCTGGGTGTATAACCTATTACATTGAGATTGCTCCTATGCAATTAGACCCTTTTTGTCCTCACTTCAATAAGGCTATGATTATGAAGGATTGAAGAACACTTGGCATATTGAATGTCTGTTGTTTTTATAACTTCGTCAGAAATGACAAAACACGTTTTGTGTCCTGTTTTTTCTTTGTAGGCTTATTGATTCTGTGATTATAATATTCATAAAAGACAATGTGTTCATGGTTGAACACTGTCATTTATACAGGTTTTATTTTTTTTTATTTTTGAGCATAGTACTTGTTTGAATGCCAAGGTGTTAGTCAGAAAGATGGGCATGTAGAAAGTAAAAGATGAATAGGTGAGAAATTTAGCTCTCTAATAATGCCAAATATTTCTATTAAAAGCCAAATAAAAAGCCCATGTATTTCAGGAGTGTCTGCTCAGAAATACTCACCAACTTGTGGTTAATTTACTTTTTATCTCTCAGCAGTAATTGTTTTCCTATGTGTTTTCTTTGTCCTGTCTCTCCTAGTGATAGCCTAAAGAAACTGGTTGAATTGCACCTCGCAAGGGGCAGGAAAAAGATGTTTCTGTGTAAACCATGAGTGAGAAACTTCATTTAGCTCACACACAAGGAGGAAAACAATGAAGCTTCGCTTTACGAAGCTCTCTTAAGATAAAGGTGCCTGGCAGGCAGTACCATTTAATGCTTAACACCTAAATGGTCATTTGTGGTGGGATTTGCAAAACTGCCTAAGAGATTTGGATGCCCAGTTCCCATTAAAGTTAATGAGAATTGGCGGCATCCAAATTCCCTTTGCAGCTTTGAAAATGTCAACCAGCCTTTCAGTGTTTGTGATCATGCTGTATGTTGAGAGAATGTTTCCTACAAGCTCTGTTTTTGTTAGGTTTTCTATTATGTTCCAGAAGTTGGCTCAGAATCTGGTGAGAAGCACAGTTACTGCAATGACTTGCTTTGAGTTTGGGCAAAGATGTTAACCTTTCCGCTTCACATACCCTGTCTGGAAATTACACACCCCAGCACTTCCTTGATTTTGCATTTTGCTTTGGCATATTTTGAATTAACTTATTTATATGACAAAGGTTAAGAAGGTTTTATTTCAGTCTTAGTGTCCTGGTCTGTTGAGGTGTGTGAGACATGTGGACCCTCATCTGTCTGAAACAGCTTTAAATGCATTAAACCACAGAACATTGTAATGATATAAATTATTTATGATATAATTGATGTGCTCAAAACACATAATGAGTCATGAGGATAGATGATCCAAACTCAAGCAAAAGTATGTCATCTATTAGTATTAAGTATCTTTTCAAGAATGCATGATTTCTTTCAAGTTGTGGCTTTTTTGTATGTGATTGCATTTTAATCTTTTGTCAACCACTGCATGCCATACACTTTCAGCTGACCCTTTCATGAAGCCATTTATTTACTTTGATCTCTGCAACACTGAAATTAGCTGGTTTCTTAAAATTATGTTGGTCACAAATTGAAAAGTAAAACTTACATTTCATGGGGCCAATCTTGCAGTTCTTGCTTAGTTAATACCTATTTATGCTCCTAATATAAAGAATTGTTAATTTAAAGATGCTAATTGGACTTCATCTCATTGTGAGATGCCCTTGCTGGACCAGATTTTTAAATGATCTTGGTGTTCAACAGCTCTTATTTAGTCCCCCCACAAAAAACAAAGAAGAAAAAAGAAAAAAAAGAAAAACTTTCATTCCTTTAAACTTTCAGTGGTGAGAATAGCAGAAACACTTCACAGAAATTCTTCACATTTTTGGAGTGCTTGAAAGAGAATTGAAGTTTCTGGAATACCTAACTTCTTGGTTCTTGGTGTAAATGCATGAGAAAAATGGAAGCTCAGCAGCTGTCACATAGTTTTAGTATCCTGTTTGGTGTGATATACAGTATGTATGTGTGTGTATATTTCAACAGTTATCCATTAAATATTTGATTTTTTTTTTGCCTTAGCATCTAGCAGTTTTTTCAAACAAAAAGAACACAAAATCAAAGAAAACACTGATCTATTTGTTTCAAGGGAAAGCATGACTTACCAGCTGTAGAGAGCACAAATGGCTTGATAAAATAGGCTGTAACTTCAAACACAGTAGCTCACATACTGTACTATAATACACTGTGGGAAGGTTTATTAGCCAGGGGAAACGATAGATGACTGTTATGGGCCAAGAAATATCATTTGATAGGTCTTGTGTAGAAACCATTATGGAAGTCTTTTAAAACTAAAAGTAATCTCACAGATTTTAGTGGAAAATGAATCAGTTTGCATGCTATAGAAAATTAATGTTTCTAAAATAAATCTTGTTTTAGCCAACAAATATTTGGCTCCAACCAAAAGGCAATCAGGGAATGTTCTTTATGCCATTAGTGAAGCAGAGCATATGTTTCTGCTTTATTGGTTGCTGACACTAAGCACAGTGATTTACTGGTTTGAAACTGATAGTTGGGCCGCTAGGATTCATTTAATTTGTATTAAGAATTAAGTTTAAATTTTCTGATACACTTCTAAATTTTAGAAAGTTTTGTAATTTTTGGTTTTTTTATTACAGACAGAATGAGGAATATTCTCAATACAGGATCTTTCTTTTATGAAACCAGGTAATCTCCTGTCCTCTGAGGCATGGAAAAGACAAGAGCTGTAGCTATTGTTTTGCAGCACTGTTAGTCAGTGGGCAAGAAGGGAAAGAACAATGAAAGCCTGCTGAACCCCAGTGCTTATTACCACTCTGAAGGAAAAACGGTGTTCATTTTAAAGTGAGTAGCCACATTTTGAAGTGAGGAGCTTGGTGAGCTCTGCAGACTTTGCTGCTGATTATTGTATGGTTACCTGTACTTACTGAGGACAGGACTCATGGCCCCAAGAGTTCCCTGCTTGACTGGGGCTCCTAATGTATGGAGTGACTTCTGACACTTCTGACAACTCCTTATTAGCTTTTGTTGTGTTCCAGGCTTCCAAGAGAGGAGGTACAGCATAAGTTTTGTGAGTTGTGGTGGAAGGACCCATGATAGGGCTGTCAGAGGTACGGTGAAAAAGGGTTACCAAGGTCTCCAATAGAAGTAGCTGACCTCCCCCCGGGGAGGCTGTGAATCCTCAAAACGTATTTGCAGCTGGTGACTCCTGTATTGCTTTGTCTGAAAGGTATTATATATCATCCCTTTTTCTGTTGGGTGTGATATTCAGCTCATAGAGCCTTGCCTGTGTAGTTGTGTACACTCTGACCATACATTCCAGTGACCCAATGGCCAGTTTTAGTTACTGACTTTGGATGCGCAGCTTGTAACACAGTGGGGCGGATTTTTGAGGTATGCTCAGCACTTAAACCTTCAGCTTCCAAAACTAGTGGACCAACCAGCTTTGAAAAGGAGATGCAATTTGATTCAAGCACCATTCCTAAAACTGCTGTCTAAAAAGCACCATTCCTAAAATGCTGCTGTTGTGTATGTATATGTTTCTAGCTGTAAGCACACAGATGTATAAAAAAGTTACATAAGCATTCAATGTACATAAAATACTTGGGTTCTACGTATTCCAATTCATCTGGGCAGTAAAACCCAGCTGTCATTAAACATTATTTTTCCTTTTCTCAAATGACAGTTATGAAACAGCAGACTAGTCATTCTTCTAAAGATGTAGACCTTGGTTATTGAGATGCTCAGAAGCATCTGTTGATTTTGCTGTGCCTCTTTAATGCCCGCCTGAAGGTGCTGTTGATAAAGCCTTCTGAAAAAAACTTCCCTTTTAACAGGCATCAAATTCTCTTTATTAGCATGAAAAAAAAGAAATTCGTATCATTTGAATTGGATTACAGTTTCTCCAATTCTTACTAAATGTCTCTGAAATTGTAGTGGGTCAATAAACTCTTCCTTTTTTTTTCTGATTTTTGGAGGTACTTACCTTGTCTGTTTACAGCTAACCTGATAAATAAAAATCTCTATATATTTCAGTTAAAATTAAACTTTTTTCTGCCTACATTTATACAGGCAGAATCTTTTTCCCCTTTTGATTGTTTTGTCTTTAATCTAAATTATGAAAGGAATGGTTGAGGACTCTTTTACTATTTATTTCTTAGAAATAATTCTGGGACTTTCATTAACAGAAAAGCTTACATCTCAGTGGAATATAGACACCCAAACTATTGTTTAGCTTTCTTACTACCAATTACACAAATGGCAATTAGGCACTTAAATCACATTTAGATATCTGAATAACTTCAGGGATTTGAGCTAATAGATCTTTTTGTATGACACTTTTCTTATGTGGAAAGGAGAATGAGGGAGGGGAGTATGAAGGCAAAAGTACAATATCTGGTGAATTGATTCGTAGGTGACTTGCCTGGCTGACTATTCACAGCATTTATAAATACCTCAATTAAAGGTTTAGGAAATTAGCCTCTGTCCTGCTTATCAAATTTTTGTATTTCAGACATCCACTTGACTCTTTTTATTTCTCAAAAAAAAAAAAAAAAGTTAAAATAGGGCAAGCTCGTTTGTGCCTACAGATTCTTACTTGGTTTCTAAACACAAATTTTTTTGCATCTTTTTCACTTTATGGTTTAAAAGAATGTAAATTTTTATGACATGTAGGCAACTTGACCTCTAATGAATAAACCCCATTAAAGTTTGTTTGAATAATTGCTCAAAGAAATGTTGAGATCCATAGTTTACTCAGGTGTTTTTTTTTTGTTAATCTGCAGATTGCACAAAAGCTAGGAAGGGACTTGGTGAGCAAGATCTTTTGGCTACCTTTGGGTGATGAGAATAACTGAGAGGAAATTCTGAGCCCCAATTGGATTATAACATTTTCTATGAGTATTTGGGGTAGCTCTTTTCTGTCACATGTAATCATTTAATATTCATTATGAAATTATGGTTATAATGAGCTTAACAACTTTGTATTGTTGTGTTTTCAGTTCAGTTACCCCTATTACACAATGTTATTTTTCAAGTAAATTTTTTTTAAAACGTGCTTTGCCAAATTTTCCTGTTTATGAACTATTCAAAGATAATTGAAATTGCCTGTTTCTCACATGTATCCTATTCATGCCATCTGCTACCTGAAATTTAGTTTGGATACTTGCCATGCTGTTGTAAAGTGTTTTCAGTTTTATTTATTTCTAGTTGACCATATGTTGTACTTATATTTGTGTGTGTTTATATCACATATGTATTTATAAAGTGAAAGCATTCATTTATCTTGACTTAGCCTGTTTACAGCAGATTTTATTACCTCATGATGCCTCAAGTCCAAAATTAATTTCTTTCAGAGTTAGTGAAATTTGGTCTTCATTCAGGACAAAAATGAAGAATTACTGAATATGGCATAATTCTGAAAAAAGTAAACTTTCAAAATATGTAAAAATTAAGATAGTGTAATTGAAAAAATATTACTGTGCTTAAAACTGCTTATATTACCATTTTGCAAGAGAATGAAATTCTTCAGTAGTTGTATGAGATAAAAAGATCATCTTTCTGTCTGAGAAACTGAGTCATGAAGGAATTGAAGGGTTGATTTTTTTATTCACCCACCAGTGTTTTTGAAACCAGCGTGCTTTGCAGGACTGCGGTGATCAACTCCTTTATTCTTGTATTCCAGCTTCAGTTCAATGGGGTGAACCAGCTGGATCAATCTGTCTGACTGTCCAGCAGAGCAGCTCCTGCATGGCAGCTTTACAGTACAGAGGGATTTTTTGGAGATAGTTGGAGAACTGCTGTATTTTCTTTAACGCTAGCTTGAACAACCATGCTGTGTGAATATAGGTGTGCAGCACAGCTGAGGGTTCGTTTGTTCCACTATTTATCTCCCTTTGTGCACTGAGATGGTCTCATTCACTCCTGGCTGTATCACTCAGGAGTAATTCTTTCTCTTGGAAATCTGTAGCAGGTCAGCCATCATATACCTTTTGAATAGTTTCAGAAATGCAAGTTTATATATATATATGTATGTGTATATAATACGCATTCTGCCTGTGTCAAGAGCTGATAAAAATGCCCAACTGCACAGGCTTTCACCAGCCCCATCACTGTGGCTGGTCATGCAGGCTGCCAGTCTGCTCCTGCTCATTTAAAGTTCCTGGAGTAAAGGATTGCAAGTAGACTCAGAGAGGTCTCATAGCTTCACTTCTGCATCTGAGCGTGTGTAAAGATCTGGCTGGTTAGAGGGAAGCGTTAGACTCTGTCTGCAGCCTCACTGGCTGAGGCAAAGCTACTCTGAAGGTCTTGCTGGGCTGATCTGGCTGTGCTGTGGTCTCGGAGGGAATGGCATGTGTTTCATCCTGTGCTGGTGAACATTGCTGTCAGACTTCTCCAGAGAGAGACTGCAGAAGAATTAGTGAAGGTACAGAGGTAAAGCTTATTACTCCATTCTCCAAAGTATTTGTGGTTCTCATATGCATATACTCTGCAAATAAGCTTTTGAAGCCCTATGTAAAACAGTATTTAATTCACTGAAAGCTGTTTAATTCTCCATGAAAGTCTTTTATATCATTTCTGAGAAGAGAATCTTGCTTGCTTTGTACTCACTGGCCCAAGACTCACATTCACCAAATCCACACAGTCCCCGAGGTATTATCTGTGGTGCCCGTCTGTGCAGAAAGCATCTTTCAAGAGGTACAGGAGGAAAGAGTGCGTGTTTGCATAAAGACTAGATGATTATAGGCAAAGGAGAAAGAAAACTGAAGAAGCCAAGAAAGAGAATAGAGACAGTAAAGAAGGAGGTTAGATTTCTCCTAATAAAGTCCAGAGTGCCATAAGTGAGTGTTTGCAGATTGGGTACAATGATTCAACCCCACAGCCCGTTTCACTATTAGAGGCCACTTTGTTGTAGGCACAGAATCCAGCTTTCCTCTTTCATGAAGAACCCAGTTCCCTAAAACTTTTGTCTTTGATGTAGAGATTAGAATTATTTTAAATTTTCTCACTGGTATTTAGCTTGCGGTTACCTGCCAAGTGTGGCATTTTTAGGGCAAGTGCTATTATTTTTCCAGGTTTACAGTTGTCATCTGATTTGGAAAATGTGGACAGGATGAATGGGTTTGTTCCTTTTGTAGGGGATTACAATAATACACGGAAGCTTGTGAGTGCTTCTGACAGATGTGCTGGCGACCTGCCACTGCGTGAAGGGTGCGGCTCTGACTGACAACTCGCAATTATGTGATGATGAATGGTTCTGATGTGTGTTCAAGAGAAAACCACTTTCTAGAAAGTGAAAGTTGTGCATACGGTTCCTATAAAGTGAGTCTTAAGAAAGGCCCTAACTTCTATTTTTTGTTGGGATAACCAACTTGGATCCTCTTTTCTGTCAAACTTTTTCTGGTTTTGATAAATAAGGGCCAAACCAAAGTTTATGTGGGGAAAATTAGCTTTGGCCCATTTTGGCTTGAGAAATGCTTTATCTGCGTTTTTAGTCAAACTGACATCATCACTGCAGAGATGTACAAATGCATACACACAGAGAAATACTTAAATATATACACATGGCTGTGCAGTAGCCAACAAGTTCATCAAAGCAAATCCATTGAGCAAAAAACCACTTTTCTGTTAGGGGTATAATTCGCCCATCAGTAGGACTGTGTAGCTCATATTAGTGTTAATGGGAGTTTCAGCCACACACTGAAGACAGAATGTACCCGCAGAGGACTTATAAATGATCCCTTTCTTTGCCAGATTTGATCCAGATTTTTTGCAATATGGTGCTGTCAAAGTCACAGCCTCTGAGCAACAAGATGTAGAGAAGGTCAAGTACAGCACCTTGCAACTTGGCTCCTTGGCCCTGGAAAATTTTTACAGAATCTACGTGATGTTGGTTTGCTTACTGTTGTTTTCTGATACATGCACTACATCCTAGTAGCTGAAATGAATTGCCTAATTTTGGGCAAATCTTATGGGTAACTTAGCTGGTGATACTGTGAATTGAAACCAGAACACCAGCAAAACAAGAGGAATTGGGCTTTAAGATTAGAATGACCCCCACCTGGAATACTGCATAGTATTCTGGTGTCCCCAGCATAAGAAGGGCGTGGACTTGTTGGACCAAGTCCAGAGGAGGGTCATGAAGCTGGTAAGAGAACTGGAGCACCTCTCCGGTTGGGACTGTTCAGCCTGGAGAAGAGAAGTTTGGTGGAGACCTCATGGCAGTATCTGAAGGAGTTACAGGGAAGCTGGAGAGGGACACTTTTTCAGGAGCAGTAGTGATAGGAAGATGGGAATGAATACAAACTGAAAGAGGGGAGTTTAGATTAAATGTTAGGAAAAACATTCTTTACTGTTAATCACAGGAACAGGTTGCCCAGGGTGGTTGTGGGTGCCCCAGACTGGGCAGTGTTCAAAGCCAGGTTTGATAAGGCCACAGGGGGAGATGTCCCTGCCTGTGGTTGGGGAGTTGGGACTAGATGATCTGTAAGGGTCATTCCAATCCCTTACAATTCTGTGATTCCATGTGCTAAGCAAGGAACAGGGACCTGTAAAAGTTTGAAAAATAAAGAACTGGGCAAAGGTAAGAATGTATGCATCTGTTGAGGTAGAAAATGTATCTTTTTGAGTGCAAAATTAGTGGTTTCAGAGTATTTTTCCTGGTTTTCTCTTTGGCCAAACTCTACTGACCCTTTTGCTGGATGACCGGTCCTTCTTGTTTCTGGTATAAAGTTGTGGAAGCTTTTTTCAAAGAAAACAGAGCACTCCAGTACAGGTGAAACCTGCTCATGGTATTAAAATTTTTAATCTAGTCTTTGCAAAAGTTGCCGTTGTTATAAAGGAGTTGTTGAGCAGCCTGATCCAATGTTCTGATTCCTACATGCTTTTACAGCAAACAATTATTGTAAGAAATGTTTTTCCATACATTTGTTGGCAATATTTGTTCTTATTCTCTGATCAGCTATTTAATAAAGCATAAGGTTCCAGTATTAGGACCTGCATCTCTGTCAGTATCCATATTTTTAAATTCTTTCACTGGTGTAAAAAGAGGAAAAAGAAGTAATGAGAACAAATCAGCAAATTTAATACTAATTTTGTAAATGACTTCAGAAAAGTAACAGAATATGGCAATTTAAATTCTTTAATGCATGCTCTAGGGTTAATTTCCAGTAGTCTTCAATTCTGAGGAGGTCCAGTTAAGAGTTTACAGTGGAAAGGAGATGTTATTGTCTTTGTATCAAAGTTCACATTTACACCATTGTTTATAGGCTAATAAACTCATTAGGGAGTTGCATTTGCTGAAGAAGGAAGTCGTTTATTTGCCATCAGCTAAAAGGCTTTTGGATAATTCTGGAAAATATCTGGATGTGGGATAGTTCTCAGAATGGAATTGTTGTCCCTAAATATAGGATTTTGGCAGAATCCTTACACGCCTAGAATTGAAAAAAGTTTTGAATTTCTCAAGGAACTTGAGCAATATGACAGTAGAGTTTAAAAAAAAAGAAAAAAAAATATCTGTGTGACTTTCAGCATTCATGGACTGTGCCAGCAGCTCTGGGACCTGGAACCAAAGTATCCACTTTGCCTTGGGAAAAGCTGTGCCTGTGCATAAAACCTTCATGTCTTTTTGCAGGCCAAGGTTGGGTGCTCATTGAACTCTGGGTTAGACTGAGCAGTTGTTCCCTTCAGATAATAAGTTATATAACAGATATAGCTCTGGAAGGAAAAAAAGTACAAAAAATTCCAAGTTTTTCTTATGCAGCTTAGGCTACTGAGTTCTGAAGTGTCCCTGGGTTTGCTAGAAGCAATTAAGATGTTTCATTATGATTTTTTTCCAGGGGCTTCTCTGAGGAAGTCCATTAGGTTCGATACATGTAGCAGTAGTAAAAGCAAACAACAGCCCTTGCTGTAGGAGAGCTTTCAGTCAAATCTTATAATGAGAGAGAGCAGGTGAAAATCTGATTGGTGTGGAAAAGCGGGCACCGCTGACATTGACGTTAGATATTGATATAAGGAGCAGCAGTCACAGTGTGCCACCTGCCCAGCCATACATAAGGTGGTGTAAATTATACCTTGCCCATAAATAAGTGTTTAAAAAAAGCTTAAGGAACCAGAGACGTGTAACTTGCAGTGTTTGAGATTCTGCCTTCCTAGTGCTCATGATTATATTAATAGTGTGAGGGCAAATGCAGGAGAAGAGCTCAGGCAGGTTTGCAGCCTGGAGTTTAGAGAAGTGTTTAGTTTACATAAAAGACTGTACAGTTGTCTAAATACAGTAAATTTTCTGAGTAACATCAATATAAAAACCCACAGTAAGATAATTTTCATGTGGAGTAAAGACAGTGAAAATGGAACCAAAGAGTAAGAAATTGATCTCATTTAATGTATGTAAACACAAATTAGGTGGACCAAACAGTTACCACGTGGAGAACCCGGCAGCAGCCCAAACTTCTGCCTTTGGCTTGATAGTAACAGGCCTTGGCATTGCACATTCGAACAGTTGTGACCACATTACTTTTTCTGTATGAAGTCCATACATCCATCCTTTGTACACGAAAACCTCAGGAACCATGCCTTGCCCTTGCTGAAGATGCTTTAAAAGGAAGTATAGTATAAGTATAGTGTAAGAATTGTTATTACAGTTAAGAAATATATGGTTGCTGTTGTGAATTTTGTTATTCCCAGAGCACAAGTACATGAAGCTCATTAGTCTGTGCTTATTGAATACAAAAGGAATCAAATCTTTGTCTGTTACTCATGCACTGAATTAGGTAACATATTTAAATGAATAGGGCAAAATTAGACCTCATCACAGTCTGCAGCTTCCTCATGAGGGGAAGAGGAGGGGCAGACACTGATCCCTTCTCTGTGGTGACCAGAGACAAGACCCAAGGGAATGGCCTGAAGCTGTGTCAGGGAAGGTTTATGTTGGATGTGAAGGAAAGGTTCTTCCCCCAGAGGGTGGTTGGGCACTGGAACAGCTCCCCAGAGCAGTGGTCACAGCACCAGCCTGACAGAGTTCAGGAAGCGTTTGGACAATGTTCTCAGGCACATGGTGGGACTCTTGGGGTGTTCTGTGCAGGGCCAGGAGCTGGCCTTCATGATCTGAGTGAGTCCCTTCCTACTCGGAAGATTCTGTGAATATAATGGTTTTTCAATATACTATGTAATTTACCATTCAAAGAAAGATATTTCCTGCCTGTTTTGTTCCTTGAAATAAATACAGCTAAGATAATAAACCAGAATTTATAACTGAATAATCTTTAGTTCTGATAACATAGAATTTTCTACTGGTCCTAAATATGAGGAAAACCTAACAAAATATCTAAACAACGAAGTCTGGGTTAGATGCTTTTGCATTTGGTTAAAGAGTGTACCATAAACCAACAATAATCTACAACTTCAAAATAGCTGTGTAGAATTACATTCATGCTTAAATTTTCTAGGGAGTTATGCTGCTAAAATTCACCCCATAAATTTAAACTCCTTGTAACTATAGAGCCTGGATTAAATCAACAAAAGCAAGAAGACTAACTGTTTAATACAGAAATTGTGTAAATTATCTTTTTTAGCTTTAGTATAACTTTTAGTGAGGGTTGTAGCATAATTGAGCTCCATGGACTACTTCTTGCTTGTAGTGAGGATTCTGGAAAAGAAGGTTTAGTAGCCCAACAGGAATTAAAAAACTTTATATAGGTAGTGTGAACTTAACAGTAGTTTCCCTTCTATGTAGCTGTGAAGATTTAATTGCACTGAATAAGTTTTTGCCTTTTGTGTAGCAGATTATTAAGTATTATTAAATCTCTCAGATGTTTACAAATGGCCCCAATTTTCTCCACTCTGATATTTATTATATTATTATGTTAGATATTTTGGGAAGATGTTTAACTTGGTCCTGCTTTGGGGGCAAAAATTATTTTCTGCTGTGGAACAGTGTCAATTAGTGCACAGAAGTGTGACAGTGCTTGCTCTAAGAAAAGAGGGGGCCTTAGAGAAATCTGTCAGCCTGTACATGGTGGTGTCGAGGTTTGCTCTGCTGGGAGAGCAAAAGGGGGTTATTCTGTTTTGCTACACCAGGACAGGTTGCAGCATGCACTGCTTTATTATCATTAGTGCTTTTATTTGCTGAAGCCCAGTGTGCAGGAACTATTTCATGTTCACTCTGTCTTTAATTTGAAGTAATCTGTGCCCTTTAAATTGGTGTTGTTTCCAAATCTGGCTACTAAATCTAATTTATAAAAGTGTGTTTACATACCTGTGTATATAACCAGAGGTTTATACAGGTTTCAAATATTCAATTTTGCATGTCTACATAAATGGTGAAAGATTTCTGCCCAAAAAAAACCTTAAAAAATATTAAAATGAAACCAGTTTTTGTTTCCATGTAGGGAGGTACAATTTTCTTGTATGAATAAGCAATAGTTTTTCCTGAAGAAGCATTCTGCTTTATCCAGTTCATTAACAGGATGATCCTCCATGAATGTGAAACTATCCAATAACTTATGTTCTTATTGTCAACCTGAAGATTTAGTGTCTATTAATTTCTTATTACTCAAGCTGTGCTCAGAAGACATGGATATTATGCAATTGGCTAGGTTTCTTTTTCTTTTTTTTCCCCCCAAAATACTCAGTAAATGTGCTAAAAAAAAAATATCTTCTCAAAATCTTTGTTAAGAGGAAAAAAATGCAGTCAGGATGCCAACTTCACAGGTGTGAGACTAAGAATACAACCTTAAAAATATCATTGATTTCTTGGTTATTCAGCTTGAGGTGCTTAGGCCCTGATTCTTTTCCAGGGGACCTAACTTTGTGCAGCAGTTTATATATAGTTATATACATTATAGCCTCAATCTTTACATTTACTTTACATTGACACAGCTGCAGCTGTGAATGTTCAGCAGTTCCTCAAATAAAGCCCCAAGTTTTTTTAAATTGAGCTCCCAGAAAATGAAACTGCGACCCATCATTTCTCCTTTTGCAGTTCTCTCCCTCATTCATTTAGTTTCTTTGAACTCTTGTAACGAAACATATCCAATGACTGCATGGGCAGCAGCCTCATCAGCTCTGCACTTCCAGTTTCTGCTTTCATCTAGGATTATCCCATATGCTGCATATAGCAAGAATACCATTCAAAAATTGTGTACATTTAAAAAAATATTTAAAGAATATATCATAATGTACACAGGGGCTGAATTAGGATTTCCTGGGGAACGTTAATTCTACGATTTCCATATTTTCCATTACTTGACTTTAAAAATTAATAATGTTCTTTTATAGGAATAAAAATGATGGTTAATTTTGTCCTCTATGTATATAGGGAAATGAAAATGCGAGAATATTATTCTTAAAGATATTAGTACCTTCTTTTTCAAAATCTTTTCACAGATATTATTCCAGAAATGTATATCCATGGCAGCACTAGGTTAATGCTTGAACTCCATGATCTTAGAGATCTTTCCAAGCTAAATGGTTCTTTAAGTGTATGGCAGGTAGACTGGTGCTTGTGAGATTTGCAAACCTTTTAAAGCTCTATTTGTTAGAATTAGCTGAGGAAATTCTTGCTTGATCTGTATTTATGTTTATATAGGATATGATAATTTGTTTAAGTCAAAATTTTAGTAATAAAAAAGAGACCCCAGGACTGATTTTGTCAGTGTATTTTAGTGTCCTGGAAAAGACTGCATCATGTGCCATAGAGACCTTCAGAAATGGTAAATAGAGAGGAGATTCTAGCTATTGTTTTCATTCCCTTGCATCCTCGTTTGAAGTAATTTCAAATCAAGAGCATATTATTTTGCTTTCTTTGTATTATACTTTTACATACAAAAACGCTTAAGAATTTCTCATGAAAAATTCTTTTTGTTATACAATTGTTTTAATTTCAGAATATTTTATGTACGAGCTAAGATTTTTATACACAATATTAAGCCTTCAAATAATTAAACAGATGTTTATTACAGCATTATTAGGGTAATGAGTAGAACATGATTTAGGGGAACAAAATAGAGGTCTTTTGAATCATTCAGGTTTTGTGCATAAGTCATCTGGTGTCACAAATTTTGCAAGGAACATTAATCAGTTTAATAGAAACTGATTTTCCTTACTTTTTAGGAAGTCCCCTCACTCCCATTCCTTCAATTCTCTGAAACTAACCTGTTGTGAAGGAGTCTCCACACTTTTGTTTTTTGTACTACCTTTTGTTTCAGATGTTTTTAGTCCTCGAAATTTTTCATGTTAATATTAATATTCTCATATTAATATTTTCATATTAATTTTACAGAACGTCTACCTTGTTAAAAGATACAATACTTAGTTGGCATTGCACTTGATAGGAGAAGGAGCAATAACACAAATGTCTATTTGTGCTACCAGACAATTTCTTGAGTTTAGATGGAATCCTCTTCTTGCTTCAGCTTGGCCCAAGAAGAGTTTTGCAATGTTAAAAGAAAAGAAAATCTGCTCTCCTGTCCCTAATAAAATGTCTGTGTTTAGTACACAGGCTGGCATTCCATCTGCAATTTCTTGAGCTACTGAGGAAATTAATTTTTAAAAAAGAGATGCTTCATGTCCAAAAAGCATATGGTACATGATTTTTTCCAGAGCAGATTAACAAAGAAACATTTAAATATTACACTCTTAATATTTGTTTGAGTAATAAGGAGAAGAATGTCACTTCAGCTCAGAAGTGTTTAAGAAGAGTGGATGCCAAAGATGAGAGTGAATTGTTTAGGTTACAAAAAGGCTGTAATAAGGTACAGAGCTATGAGATTATGAGAAAAAATAATTAGGGCAAATATTAGGAGAAATTTCAAATCTATTGAAGACTGAGTAGGCTGTGATGGAGATATGCTTATGAGTTCTAGCTAAAATGTTGGCTCAGTCTGATCTTTTCCACTCTGAGAAGGAAAAAAAAAAAAAAAAGAGAGAGAAAATCTGGAGCTGTTCAATAAGGAAAGATGTGAGGATGTGGAGGCAAAGAAAATAATGAAAACTAAGATCTGCTTCCATTAGCACAACTTTCTCTTCTCACAAAATATCAAATATTGCAAATCCTATTGATTTCATTACTTTGCTAGTATGTGCATAGCAAGAGACAGGAAGACAAGTGTATAATTCTCCTTTTTCATGTCAGTTTACATAGCCTTTTTGCCAGGGATTGCAAGCAAATTGTGCTCCCCTTTTCCTGTCTATTCCTGATTGCTGTTGTTTAACGCCTAAAGTGACTTTCTCTTACCCATATTATATGTTCACTTGGAAAGCAAATAGAGACGCAGATACTTAGAAAATAGGTGAATACATGTAATATGCTGTATACTCTCATTGTAATGCAAATAAGGGAATATCTTCAATGAATACAGCCAATCTAACAGTAAAATATAACTTAACAGGGAATGGAGATTTTAAGTGGAGGAATGAAATGTACATGTAATTTTAATAGACTTAAAAGATATTTCTCTTGTGCTTGTATGCCAAAACATTGCATCCAAGCAATTACACTGACACTTGAGAAAGCTTCTTTTGACATACAGAGTGTATTGTCTAGTGCAGTGTTCATGAAATTAACATTTTCCTGAAGTAATCATATACAATTAAGTGACCAAATAGTTCTGAGGCAATACAACAGTATTTCACAGGAACTAAATATATTTCTTCACACTGATCCTGCATGTTTTAGTTGAGCAGTCATTAGCATGTTTATAATGGTTCTAATTTAGCACAACATTTTCTGAATTTCATCCTTGAGTCATTTACAAATTGTTCATATTGAGTAAACAAAGGAAACAGATTGCATTTTATACTTAGTAATTTATCTGAAAGAAGAGGGGAGGGTTAATTGTCTGAAAGTTTTGCTCTGTTTGGGGAAGTGATTCTAGTCTTGCCTTGCTTGGCACACAATGCCTTTTTCCCTCTGTTCTAGGGGGAAAAGACAAAAAAAAAAGAATGGAGGAGTGAGCAAAATGAAAAATTAGGAGCAGGACAAGATTTGCCACTCCCAAAGGGGAGTGTGGAGCAGAACTGGAGCTGGCACGAGATTATCTAAAACAGTTGGTGCATTCCTTAATGATCAAGTGCTTGAGAAGGCCAGCTCTCTCTCACAGAGCATCTGTGTTGATGTTTATATCAGTGCCCTGCTGTATGGGAAAAGCATGCTTTCTCTTGTTGCTTTTCTAAAAATAGTATGGCATATAGCATTGTATGAGTTATTTTAAGAGAACAAAAACATTTGCAAGGTTAAAGGTCCCACTTTTTAATAAATAAATAAAAATAAAGGTCAGGACTGTATCTAGGGCAGTGCTTTCCATGAAATTCAAACTCCTTTTTATCTAGAGTTTTGCACTGAGCTTTGCTTTTGCTCTTTGCACTAGAGAATTCCTGTTGAAACAAACCATTTTAGGCAGAAACAGTAGAAGCTTAGACTCTACAGTTTTTCCCACTAGCCGCATCATGAAAAGCAGGTCTGGAAATCACCCCCAGCTAAATTCCAGTGTTTCTGTTTAGAATGTCTGTTGTTTCATGCAAGATCTAGACCATTCAAGTAGTGCAAATGAATTCAGAGGAAAACCAGAACATTTTAATGTCTAATTATTTTTAGTGATCTTGGAGAGTTTTAATTAAAAGTTAAGAGACCTCTCCAAGCTCTTACAGTTCTAATTTTATCATATTGTGGAAATCTTGTCACTGTGAAAAAATGTGCAGCAATTGGCAGATCTGCCTGGTTCCCTGTCCTAAACAAAACACTGTGTTCGGTAGTCAGATCTCACTTGCACTTCCAACATTGCTCTTCCAAGAAAACATCTACTGAGTTGACTACCTTTTGCATATAATTGTATTTAGGAAGTGTTCTTTGCCCTTTTTTTGTTTGTTTGTTTTTGTTTGGTTGGTGGTTTTTTTTCTCTCTCTTTTTATTTTTTTTTTATACTTTTACAGAGTTTGATAGGAAAGAGTCAATATGAGAGGAAGGAGTAAAGGACTAGCCAGGATTATTTGTCTCCTTAACATCCCAAGCCAGATACAGAATTTAGGGAAGATTTTATTTTCTTTTATTTGTAATTTGCAATTAAAAAACTAAAAGGAATTGCTGTCTTTTCCTGTTTTAAATATCATATTGCTCATTTTTGTGTTGTGATTGTATTTTTTGCTTTTCAAGAACTCGAATTTGGAGAGCTTATTAAATCAAGAAATTCTTGAGAAGTTGGCCAAAGAGATCAGTTCACTGGCTAACAATGTATCAAAACGCCTTATATTTTAATTTTCTGTTAGACCATGACAATTAATTATGGTGCAAGAATGGTATGGAAATTGAGAAGGATGAGATGAGATTCCCCTGACCTGCTGCTCCACTGACAGCAAAATTGAAGTCAAGCTGCTTATGAGCAAGAGGCAGTGGCAGTATATTGCAAATATGGATGTTAAGCCTTCAGGCTGATTTTTGATTAGTTTTGTATTGTTGCTGTCTCCTTTTATTTAAAGTTTATTGAGACAGAAAAGAATAATTTGTGTTTGAAAGAAGAAAAAAACAACTATGGCAAAAATAATCTATTTTAGTAGTTTTACAAATGTTACATCTTTGGATTAAAACAGAATAGATATACCATCCAGCAGTTAAGTTTCTAATAGTCATGTTTAAACTGTATTTTATTTTTCAAGCAATGAGTGAAAACATGAAGTCCGTAATTTAATTTTGAATTGTTAGAAGATTATAAAATTCTGTTCTTTCGAAGTAAATTAAATTAAGCTTTTGCTTTTCTCTTTGATACTGAAATGTTAGAGTTTGCATATAATTTTGAAATACATAACATGAAGCATGAAAATTAGGAAATATTTTTGTAATTTCATTCTATACTAGTTGGTTCTTTACCTCAAGGAAATCTGATTGCCAGTAAACTCACAAAAGACACATAAGCAAAATGTTGCTATGTACTCAGGGAGGGATCTGTTAACTAAAGGTCTCAACACAGGTATATTAAAACTCATTACAGGTTTTTAAAAAACATACTCAGTTTTCTGAATATTTCACAATTTTAATCACTCCATCTAGCAATAGCAGCAATGAACTTGCTGTTTTAGTTTGATTATAAGTAACAAGGATTGACTAGAATAAATCTAAATTCTTCTTGACTATTATTCAGAAATATTTGTACAGGTTTCATTTAGATTTTTCTACTCAGAAGAGGATTTAGTATTCTGTGAAGAATATTGAAACAAATCTTTATCTTTTAGATCTGTGATGTATTGCGTTGTTATTATTTTAGATGACATGTCCTTAGCTTCACCCACTTGAAAAAAACCACGCTAGCCCTTGAAGCATGGGGTGGGATGGGCAAAGGGGCAAGAGGAGGCAGGACAAAAATTGTAGTCACTGTAATGTTAATTTGCAGCTTAGTTGGTTTTTGGGAGAAAAGCAGCTCTTCTGTAGAAGGAATCAAGTGCAATAGGCCTAAAGCACACAAATTTCTGTCACAAGGAGTTCATAATCTTATTTAACATTCTTTCAAAGAAAAAAAAGCCCCCACACAATACTATTTCTCAAACAAATATTTCATAGATGCTGACAGGCTAATTCCACTTGGGCTGTTTTTCTTATACAGACTTGAATGAGGCATGTGACACAGGCTGGTCCAAAGGACACCTCTTCTCCCAAGGAGCTGAAGGCAAAAAAATATAATGAGAGTAGCTTGGGGGATATAGAACATTAGAGATGAAGGAACTTGCAAATTGATATTTAGTCCGAAACTCTGTTCAAATGTGACATTTGTATGTTTAATGCTATCTATTACATTATAATAGGATATAACTATAGACTTAGTCCTGAAGTAGAGACAAAGATGCCTTTAGTTCTGCAGTATCATTCTTCTAAAATGCAGAAAAGAACTTTATCTTCTTCCTACTGTGGATCTGATCATGTTTTAGAGCAATTTCTCTTGCAGCATGCCTGATTTCTCTTCTAAATCCTCTACCTTGTCTTTCCCAGTGCTTCTTTCCTTGAGATGTAACAATTCAGATGCACATAGAAATATGTCACCTATACCTCTATACCTTTGATTGAATTATATTTCTGTATTGTTTATGAACTTGCTGTGCATTTGCAATCATTATTAATAAATCAATGTGCTTTTGTCTTCTGTCAGAAAGTAATGTGTGTATTCAAAAAGAATTGTATGCAAAACAAGTCATGTTTTAGAACTCATATCATTAATAATTATCAGTTTACAGTATTGTTACAGCATGTTTTGAGGAAAGCTTATTATAAAAGAAATAACAAGGCACTGCACAGTAGAAAGAATAAGACAGTTCAGTTGATCACTGGTGTAGATGTTATAAATATGCCAGTCTGTACTATAGTGTTTTATTAAGTCTCAAAAAGTCAAGGCTGATTTGAAATAATAATGTCTGACAGTCAGTGCTTTGAAGTTTTGCTGCTGCACTCTCACATTTAGGTTTTCTTTTATGTATGACTTTACCATAAAAAAACAAAAACTCACACATGGCATGAATGTCTTTTTTTTTTTTTAATCTGTATTTCAAAGAAAGTAATAGGAGGCTACTTCAGTAAATTAAGAGAGGGAGAAAAAAAATTGGAACAGTCCCCCAGAATCAATGAGGATATGTGCAGGCCACTGTCAGGTCATATAGTATTCATGTAAGCTATAGCTGGGGTGAGTAACTTGTTGAAGAATGTAAAAGTGAAATTAAAAGGATAAAAAAACAGAACCGAAAAAGGGGGAGAATAAGGATGAGACAAGAGGCAAAAGCTAGTCCTGATTCAAACAAGATGACTTTCATTCAGTCAGAAGAACTTGAGAGCTTGGCTGTGATAGCTAACACGCTCTTTCTTCATCAGGACCGTGCAACAAAGAGCTGGATTCCATCCATTCCATGACTGATTGATTACCCAACGGACAAATGTTAATTCTTTTCATCGATGCTTTGTCATTCTGAAGAGATCCTTTTTATCTAACACCTAGGGGTTTTTTTCCCCTCAGCTTTTTTTTTCCCTGATTATATATCTTTTAACATCCTCTTCTCATTCACCTTTGCAAAACTGTCATGTCTAACAAGATTCTCACAGTACTTTAAACTCCTTTAGTTTACAATTAAAATTGCTAACTAAGTATGTAACAAACCGTGATATTAAATAATACTCAATGATTTAATTTAGTCATCATAATTATACTTAACCTGTTTGCTGTCCTTGAAGGAAATTTTTTCCTAGTTCACAAGAGAAGATTATAAAGGAAGAGAAGCTGTATGTTTTTTAATAGAATAAATTGCTCCAGTGCAACTTCACGAGTTTGATCTTACATGTGCCAGTAGAAAATATGTTACTGTGCGGCATAAGCCTCACTGTGGTTTATAAAGTCAGTGAGAAGAGCTAAAAATGTATAAATGCTAATTTCTTTCATTGCTTCTTTTATAATTGTCTTTAGCAAGAATCCCCCTGAATTTTGAAAATGTCGGGATCCACAAGGTTTTGGAATGGTGCTGAAGCAGTGCAGGGAGAGTGATGCAGTGCAGATGTGAATTCAGGCTCCTTGCTTCACTGTTCAGTGCTGGATTCCAAGTCGATGTTTTCTTTCTATAATGAATCAAATCAGAAAATGAATCAATATGGATGAAGACATTTTACTGATGTCAGAAGATATCTCTCTGTAGATTTTATATGTCTGTAAAAATTAATTTTCAGTACAGAATGAAGAAAAATCCCTTTCTGATTCACAAACCTTTTCAAAAGGTTTCAAAATGTGTGTTTGTGAACACAGAATATAGAACTTGAAAGGAGTCACGCCTGTCAAGTACAAGCCTTTATATTTAGTTTTAGGTCTAATGTGGAGGACCTCCAGAGGGCTTTAACCACATATCATTATTTTAAAATTGAACAATTATTCAGAATAAACATGGTAATTGAAAATTTACAGGATTTTCACAGCATTACTTTTAAAATGATATAAAAAAAGTTTATTAAAAGGTTCATTGTGTAATCATTCTTGTAATCCTCCCAACAGCAAAATACAGTAGCTGTAAACTGTGTGGTCAGATCCAGAACACAGAATTTGAATGAGATAGGGGTGTTAAAAGAACTTTCTTAAGGAATTTTTCAGTTGTTTGTAGAGAAAAATTCTAACTAGCAATGTGATTATATCAAAAAGGCACACAAATAGACCTGTTTTCCAATCTAGCTCTTTCCCAGTCTGTCTTCAGAAATACATTTTTTGCCCTTACATAATGTAAGAACACTACAGATAAGCATGGGTGTTCTTAGGAACAGTGAGAGAAGAAATAAAACAAGTGCTTTTGAGGTGAGCATTTTATCAACTCCAGTAATATACTAGTGGTTTTTCTTCTTTTTTTATTGAAATATTTTTTTTTCTTTATATGAATTGGGGAAAACATTTTGGTTAAAAGCAGTAGAATACATAACTTACAGCAAACATCGAAATAAAATTCTAAAGCTTTTTTAGAGGGGTCTGAAATTTTGGCAGGGGAGAAACACAGAAACCTCTTTTAAAACTAATGATGATATCACAAAAAAGGACAAATTATAATGTTCTATTGATAATTGATGGTTATTTCTTGATTCTCTTATTATCAGGCCAGAACTCATAAAGTAATAAGTGCCTGTTATTGTTAAAAGTAAATTGTTATTATATAACTAGTATTTTAACGCTGCCTATTGCAACTTACAGCTCCTTAATTTTGTCTCTTTCACAGAAAGATATAATTAGTAAATAAATTAGCTTTTCTGCTGAAATATTACTTCAAAAATATTTATGAGCTGTGTTGTCTTTCCATGGAGGCTTGCACGGTGAAAATATGTTGCAATTAAAACCTGATCTTTGATCTCTTGGTAGTTACAGTTTGGTTTGCTTTCAACTGGTTTTTGTTTTGTTTGGGGTTTTTGTTTGTTTGTTTGTGTCAAATGAGTTATACTAATGACTTTTTAGGCTGAAATGACTTGTACCCTAGAATATGATTGGCCATGTGACCATTTTCTTCTCTAAACTTCTCTGTAAATCTTTAACTCCTCCTTTTTTGGCCTGTTTGAATGTCTCCCCTCCCTCTGAGTATTTTTGGAATCCTCTGAAGCTGAACAAACTGTTATCCATTGCAATGATATGATCTGTGTTGCCATTCTTAAATCTGGGCTTTTTGCTTTTGCTTTCATATGTGTGAGTGCTTCTGCTGGGACTGCTGAAATGAGAATTTCAGCTGCAATTTGACCTTAGTCTGCCAGTAATTTTGCTAAGTTACACTGAATTCTGCCTTCTAGTACAACCCACTGTTAATTTGTGACCGGAGTAGGACCAGTAAAAAAATAATTAAAATTTGGAATATTATTAGCTACTTGGAAAACATTGTGCAAATTTGTCTTCTAAAACAAGTGGCCCCTTGCTACGAGAGCTTCTGGGGAGAGGTGTGTGGCCGTTCCCAGTGCCTGCATTTAGGAGCACTGTGCTCAGCACTGCCCAGAGTTATGTGGGGTCTTACCATGAAACAGCTTTGCAACCATTTGTTTTGGGAACAGTTACATGCAGGTAATTGTTTTGATATTTTGCAAACTGGGCCTAAGTGTTTCCAAGGAGTTCAGCGCACACATTGTTGGTGAGTCTGCCTACAGCTGAAAGTAAGCACACAAGGTTTAACAGATTTTATTATTACTAACTGGGAAGGAAAAATAAATGTTGAGTTGTTTGTCAAATTTTCTTGAAATTGTTTAGAAATCTGAACTGTGCTTCTTAAAAGTCATAAGCCTTGTGACTTAAAAGTCACATCAACTGCAGAATCACAGAATGGCCTGGGTTGGAAGGGACCTTAAAGCTAATTTTATTCCAGCCTCCTGCCATAGGCAGGGACAACTTCCACTAGATCAGGTTGTTCAGGGCTGCATCCAACCTGGCCTTGAACACTGCCAGGGATGGGTCATCCACAGCTTCTGGGGCAACCTCTTCCAATGCCTCACCACCCTCACAGTAAAGAAATTTCTCCTCATATCTAATCTAAACCTATGCTCTTTCAGTTTGAAGCCATTCCCCCTTGACTTGTCACTACATTCTTTTGTAAATAGTCTTCCTCCATCTTTCTTGTAGGCTTCCCTGGGAGAACTTGCTGTCTTGAAGCTCCCTTCATAAGAATTTCTGTCTTAAAAATCACCTCTTTTAGGTATCTGCAAAATTATCTATAATTAAGATATCAGAGCCAATTAGTTTAATTTCGGAACTGAAAAAACTCTTTAGAATTTATTGAAGTCTTGTTATGCTCAATAGAAAATTTTGTAGTGAGATTGGGGTCTGATCATAGGAAGCTTGCTAGGGCCAATCTTTTACTTTCTCCAAAGTGTAATGACTTCAGTGACAGTTTTGCCTACAGAAGGCCTCCTAGGCTGGGGCAAAGCCTTGAAATGCATTCTGAAGTTCATATGATGGAAGCCTATCTTCTAATCATTGCATGTTGTTTATAGCGCACTGAGAAAATTTCTGATACTGTGAACATTGAATATGTAGAGTGCTTTCATGAATTCCATGGAGACATTATATGAATAACTTTTGCATTGACATGGGTATAAAAATGGGTTTCAGATGTCACTGTGTGCCAAATTTCCAAAAAAAGCTACTAAATCTTCATGTATAATTTCGAGTGTACAATCATTCTCAAATGAAAAAGACAGAATTCGTATATACATTGGCAATCTATGCATGTAAATTGGCAGTTAGCATGCATAAATCCTCAACGAAGTTTTTCTTTCAATTAGACCCTTGTTAAATCCATAGTAACTCCATTAACCTCAGGGGAATTACTTTGGATTTAAAATGCAGTTAAATAAGAACTCTGCTTGGCTGCAAGTTCATTTCCTTTCTAAGCTATGGTTTGACTGGTACTGGGAGAATGGTTTTAAAATGAAGGTGGCACCTGTTTTCCTGTAAGAATATGTTTTATAATTTTTTTTTTTTTTTTAATTAATTAATCCTTTATGGAAAAGT
>VXBU01002214.1:386104-462312 GCA_013400315.1 Bombycilla garrulus
ACATATATATATATATATATATATTCTATTTGATGAAAATTTATGCTTAGGGATTTAAATTTCCACCTGGGAAATACAGAATAGTTCATCTCTTTTTTTTTTAATTATACAACTAGATGAAAGATTGGCTCTTTTTAATAAGTAAGTTATAATTGGTTCCTTCAGGATCAAAAATGTGTTGGATTCTCCTGATTTTTCTGGTAGAATTATGAAAATGCATATAGGTTAGGCAGGTAAGACATCACATAGTAATATCAGTGACAGAAACATAGCATACAATATTGCAGGAACATGTTAAAATTTACTGCAATTCTCCTGATTTTTCTGGTAGAATTATGAAAATGCATATAGGTTAGGCAGGTAAGACATCACATAGTAATATCAGTGACAGAAACATAGCATACAATATTGCAGGAACATGTTAAAATTTACTGCAATAAAATCCAAAAAAATTTATGTCTCGAAATCACAATCTATTTAAAGCCATATTGTCTCTTAATAGTGTNCTGTATGGAAAAGCTACTTTCTAAAGACTGGAAGGAGAAGATGGAAAAATTAAACACAAGTGATCTCCTTGGAGAAATTAAAGGTATCACACGAGATCAAATTTTAAATGTTTGCATATATTTTAAGAAGGGGATTGAGGACTTTTGAAAGTTCAGAAAAAATAATAGAAATACCTGTCATGACTAGAGGGTGCTGTTCTTTCCAGGCAACTCACCCTGGTTTTTAATATTCATCTTTGAAATGATGGATGAGCGTGCCAAAAAAATGGACTATGTTCCAATCAGTTATAGGCAGTATCAGGGATGTTATCACAAAACACCAGGTTAGTTACATTCGTTCTCTGACATCAGCCATATATCTCTGAGCAGAAGAAGAGGAAGAAATGCAGGGTTACCAGTACTTGGTACTGCTTCTTCCCAGTTGCACAAACTGTGTGTAGAAATAGCTTTCAGATTATAAAAGGTGGTAACAGTGTCTTTGCTATTCTATATCTTTGATTCAAAATTGAAAAAAAAAAATGTTTCCATTAATCCCCTCATGCAAAGAAATAGCAGGTCTAGATAAAATTTGGGACTTACTGAAATCAGTGCAAAATTTGTTGTATATGTGGGCAATAATTTCCAGTGTTCTCGTTATTTCTTGAGCCAGCCTCCTATGAAAAGTGAATTCTCTTGATAATGAATTGCTAGGTAGAAAACTTGAAATGTTTTTCCCCACCCATCAGTTCTTCCATGCATTTTCTTAGTGAGAAGAAATTCAGTTTTATTGATTAAGCAACAAATTCAACATGTGTTTTTTTTGTGCTGTGCTGTGAGAAGGGGTCATAAGGCATTTTTGAGGAGTACACAAAGTAATCAAGATTTATTTCTCTTCATTTGTATAATTTTGTTAAACTGCAACTACAAAGGTGTCGAAACAAAGAGTCATGTTCATCATATTAATAAATCTTTTCAGTAAAATTCTTTTATATATATATAACATATATATATATATATATATATTCTATTTGATGAAAATTTATGCTTAGGGATTTAAATTTCCACCTGGGAAATACAGAATAGTTCATCTCTTTTTTTTTTAATTATACAACTAGATGAAAGATTGGCTCTTTTTAATAAGTAAGTTATAATTGGTTCCTTCAGGATCAAAAATGTGTTGGATTCTCCTGATTTTTCTGGTAGAATTATGAAAATGCATATAGGTTAGGCAGGTAAGACATCACATAGTAATATCAGTGACAGAAACATAGCATACAATATTGCAGGAACATGTTAAAATTTACTGCAATAAAATCCAAAAAAATTTATGTCTCGAAATCACAATCTATTTAAAGCCATATTGTCTCTTAATAGTGTGGGAATCATTGAATGCTAGTTGAATTATTATTGTCTATTAATTGCAAAATATAGCTACTTAGTCTTTAAATAGAAACTACTTGAATGCTATTAGCGAATCAAATTTAAAAGAGGTGGCATCTCTAACAATGCAGAATAATGTTCTTTATTCTTTTATGTGGCACAAAATGCTTTCTAATGACATCTCATTTATTGAAAAAGAAAGTGGATTTACGTTGTTCCTCCTATTTTCTTTGCATATATATTCTCTGCAGAGTGAGTGGGTAGAGTTCTTGCCTCTCATCCTTTTCTCATCTACCTAGAAAGCACTCTCACTCAGATTTGGAAGAATTCTCAACCACCTTTTCCAGGGGGATAGCCTATTAGCTCTATAAAAAGGATTCATCAGATTAGGCTCAGCGGATTTGTGCGTTGCTAGACCCTCACTTAGTTTCCACAGCCCATTTCTTGTGTAACCTGTCCTGAAGCTGTCATAATATCTGCAATATTCATCCACGCTGCTAGTTGGCTTCCAGCAAGATGCGATGCTGAATCTTTGCTACTGCAGCTGCATTTAATTTTTCAAAAATAGAACCAACGTGGAAGACAAATAATGCTTGCTGTTACGTTGTGCTTTACACTTCAAACCTCTTGAAAAAAGGCATTAGTGTTATTTTAAAGAAGAAGAAAACTAGGTGCAGGGTTACACAGCTGGAGTAGGAACAGGTCTGAAGTTGGAATCCTTGCCTTTGGGCTCCCTAACCCATGGCCTAACCACTGTCTCCAGGCTGAGTACCTCTGAGCCAGTAAAACCACTATTAACCCAATAGTCTGCTCTTAACTCCTATTAACGTTTGTGTACCTTAAATTAGCTGAGAGAGATAAAAAAACAACCAGCCCACAAACAAATAACAACCTAGTACATGGCAGCATGAAAACCTGAAGGAATCAAAACAAAGTAGGGGAAGCATACTTTAAAATAAAACCTTTCATTGGTCAAGGTGGTAGATTCCACAATCATATAGTTCGTTTTCGTAGTGATGTTTGAATTTCCAGCAAGGTAACTGGCAGGGCATTGTGGGATCTGAAAAACTACATTTGAAAATCTGTTGTCTTTGGGAGGTCAAATATATTTTTCCTTGGTTTCCATTAGATTCTAAATAATCTTATTGAATTGCCCTTGTGCAGAATTTCTGCTTATATTACTGAGAGCCTAGCTGAAAGACATGAAGTGATGCGGTAAAAATAAATAAATGAGTTCATTGGGGGGGAAAAAAAAATCTTTATTATAAGTAAGGAAGGTGTGGTCCTGTGAGGAACTGCTCTTTGCACTGACTGTTACTGGAAGTTGTTTACTTTAGAGGGAAGGCGTTGTTCTCACTAAGGATAACCTGAGCACATATTCTTCCTCTGTGTCTGCACAGCCACAGCCCTCCCCCTTCAGTGAAAGACTAGCATCTTGGTTGTGGGAAGGCAGTTCACTAAGAAACAGTGCCAGAAAAAAGGATGAAAGCAGGAAAAAAAATGTACCACTGACACAAACTGTTTCTATTCATGTTTGGGAAGCACACAGACAAGAAGAAAAGATAATTGGCTGAGAGAAACAAATAAAAACGGTATTTTCTTGCTTTTTACCTTCTATATTTAGAGCACAATAGTGTTAATCAAGATATAATTATAAACTATATCTATTAATTCAGACAATAGAGGCCAATACAAAAGTAACAAACAGTGAATAATTCATTTTTTCTCAGTGTGGGATTGTTCCCGTTCACAATTACTCTTGCATAGTGCGCTTCACTTGTAAAATTGCTTTTTCTGAGTTTCTTTATTTGAATTTCAGTTATTGATAATGGTCCAGATTCTTCCTTGAATTCCAGCCAAACAAGCCATTGACTTCAGGGAGGTTGCATGAAACTGAGGATAATCTGGCAGAATGTTTTGTAGCCAAATTCCAGTGGTTAAATAAGTCTGCTTGTTCATTTGATATGTTTATAAATGAAACACATAGGTCAAATTTTCAAAGGTCTCCAAAGCAGTTGACTTGAGTTAAATGCCTTGCTCACCTGGAAAAAAAAAACCCAGAGCTGTCTGTGCAAATCATTTGATTGTAAGCTATTTGCCAGAGTATGCATGCAAATAGATTTATTTAAGGTATACAAGCAATTTGTTAGGCTTACATCTGGCTTTTGCAGTATTTGGTTTCTTTTGTATAAAAATTAGGATCAGGAAATACTTTTCATTCGAATTGTTGTTATTACATATTTGAATAAACAAAGTGAGGCAGGACTCTTTTCTTTATTTCCAGATATTTGGGTGCACAGAGTTCTGTCCTCACTCCCCCTCGCTGCCTGTATTTCTGTTGCTTGGTTATCTAGTTTTTCTTCAGCAGCCACAGCTAGCCAGAGTAGCATCATTTATCACTATACAGAATCTGTTTTAAGTTTTCTGTTTCTGTTCCAAATATAAATCTCTGGAATAGCACGGTCTTGCATGCATCAGGCAGTTGTCCTACTGAAATAGCCCGCAATGGTCTTTCTCAGCATGCAGAGTCTTTGAAGATCAAATAAGAAAGGTCACTCTTTAAGTAACTTAAGCAATGATGTTATCGTGAAAGGGTCAGAATTGGTCTAGCAGCCTTAGAGGAGAGTGACTCCTGGGTCAGCAGCTACTGTGCTGCAGGTTAGTCCTCTGCCTTCCATTGGAGGTGTTTACAACTGGAGCTCTCCATATTTATAGGCATTGTGACTTGAATGTCACATGCTGTCTTTGTACAGTAGACTCTATTTTGGGGAGGTGAGTGATTGATGCCATGGTTTTATCCAACACAGAAGGCTGTTTCCATTATGATTCCCATGCTTCTCCCTTTATATATTTTATATTTGCTGTTTTAGTAAAAGGAGTCTAAACCCCCGTTTTGTGTGACGTGCACATTTAATGGCCTCAAAATATTTGGGTAGGTGGGAGGCAGCATTCCTGTTTCCTAAGAAATGTTGAATTTGGTATAATGAAGCAACTTCACCCACTTGATAGTCTTCTTGCAAGCTTTCCACAAACAATTTTAGAATGGATATTTGTCTCTGGTATGAGAACAGGAGAGATGCAAGGAGCTGTTTTCTAGGAGCATTTTTTGTGTGTATTAATGACTGGAAGAGGACAGTGAGGCACAACTGTTTGAATCCAGTAACTGAACACTCTCCATTTCTGGAACAGTCTTGGAAAGAGTTGTGCATGAATGAATCCTTGAGAAAGTTGTGGTTTTTACAGCGAATTAATTTTTTTAAAAACATGCATGATTTACAAAACATTTTAAAATGTTATTTTTGCTTCTATTTTATAAAATTTGTCTTCACAAATTTTCAGGTATTTCTTGCTGCACTAAATCAAATGTGAATTCATTTTGAGGAAAATAAATCCTTTTTCCTTTAGTCCTGATCAACACTGTAGTCTGAATTTGTAGTAATTATTTTTCAGTATAATTGCTGAAAATTCTTTCTCATGAAGTCTAAGGGTATATAACAGTCTGCCTCATAAATATGTATAAATAAATATATATAAGTCTTATATCACAGAGGCACTCAGAGGTTTTTAATTATGTCACTTTGTATGGCTATAGACATTTCAAAGCTCTCCTTTGTGCTCTCTGTTATAAACATATTTTATTTCTTTTGAAGTCTGTGTGATATACATACTAGCAATTAAAAACTCAGACTTTGAGACACAAGGTCTTCTTAATTAAAACTCAAACAAAAGCTACAAGCAGAAGCCCCACTATATGATTAAGGTCTAAAGTGTTATGATACATTAGAATCATTGTTAACTGCTGGGATTTAAAAAATCAATACACAGGAAAAAGAATCAACTGGTTCCAATTAGTGAAACCAATGAAAACATTCAACAAAACAGCACAGCCCAGAACCCCTACACCCAAATCCTCAAGAAATTGGTCCTGATTAGGAATATACCACAGGCTGTAGAGGTTTCTCATAATGAATTTATTTCCATGATCCAACAAAGTGTTATGTTCAGCTTTGTGTCGCAGCTCTCCGGAGCAGAGCAGTACTTTTGTTTTGCCATTACTCCAGCCACCAGCACTTTGTGTAACATGCTACAAGGGCTATGCTTCCAGGTCTAACCTGACCTTCTAAATTAAGACATTTGAATGCCTGAATATTTCATAAGCACTTTCAACAGTTAATGTTTGCACACCCTTTAGTCGAATTTGCTTGAAGAAGGTAATGAACTCCAAAAATAAAAATATTTTGGTTAAGCTTACCAAGCCCCATTGTATCTATTTGTTATGGCCAAGATACCAGCAGAATTGGACTAATCACCAGTGTGAAGCACATCCAATTATATTATGTCTTCCTGACGTTTTTTTAAAATATGAAATATATTTCTTCCGATTCTGGATTTAAACAGATATACCCCCAGTAGTACAGACAGAGGATATGTGGAAGAGATTGGACGGCTCACTCTACATAGTGCTAGTGTTAAAATTATGTACGTATAAGTATTGGCAGGATTGAAGCTGAGTTTATCACATTAAAAAAAGCCAAACATTTTTGTTGTTCTAGTCTTTTGGTGAGAGGGTTGTATTTCAGTGCCACCTCTCACAATCATGCCTACTTCTAATGTTGAAAGTTAATGACTATTACCATTTCTTGTTCTTAAAACTGCAGAACAATAAATTACACTGTAATCAACCTTTCACATAAATCAAGTTTTCCATATTGTTGAATATATTTTATAAAAAACATCAAGCAGGATGCATGCCCTTTAGTTCTAGGCACACAATGAATTTTTTACTTACCACAATCACAGAAATCTTTATGTCTTTTACCTTATCAGTGTATATTTCTAAGCTTAAGTATTCAGAGGTCAATGTATGAACTCTGTGCTACACTGAAATAAATATGACAGCCCACGTATATTCTGGGTTTTTTGAAATGTGTCCCAAATAATGTAGTAAGAAATAGTATCAACTGTTCATGGGAAAAAGTAGCAAGATGGATAATGATGCTAATAATAAGGAACTGAAACAGCAATACATTTCTTTTGCACATTAGAACAGACTGCCTTCTGGAATGTGATCCATTCTTTATTTTTACAATTAGTGACAAGAAAATGTATGGTATTAAAATGTGTTTATTTTCAACTGCCATCTGATTTTCTGATTTATTTTTAGCAGGAAAGAGGTTGCCTATAAACTAAAAATTACAAGTCAGTTTTATCCACTTTTTCCAGAAAAAGTTTTCATATTCCTCTCTTGGGAGGTTGTTTTGGTGTTGTATATGTGTGTACATATATATATATATGTGTATATATATATATATTTTTTCTATATATCAGTCATTGCCTTCACAGAGCCTTTAACTGCAGTAGAAAGGCTTCTATGTTGAAGAATGTATCACTACTTGGAACTTAGCACCTTCTCCTCTCACAGTGGATGTCAATGGCAAATTTTCTTTTGACTCTGGTCCTAGCTTAGTTGCCAATGAAGTTTCTTACCTTTAGCAAAATAAAACTCCTACTGATGACAAATATACAACATCTTATGGAAAAGAAAATGTATATGTAGGAGTTTGCACTGCTAAAGCAAAAGTGGAAGCTCCGTTTCTTGTATTTCATCATGCTTCAGTACTGTAGACTTACAAAGTCAAATTCTAACAAATTGATGAATGTCAGTATTTATCTAGAAAAGTACATACAGGCACAGTACTGAAAGGACTGAAATTTTCCGGTCAATTTGGATGTTGTGGAAACATCCACATGTACTTTTATCAGTCTTTTTTTATTGATGTTTCAAGTTCAGGGAACTTGAAGTGCCATATAAAGAACACAATGTCCTGCAGCATTCTGTCCCTGGACACTATTCAGCCTGTGGAAGGGTGTAAGCAAAGGGCAAACATACACTGATATTTCCTCAGCATACTCTTCCAATTTCCCACGAAAGATGATTAATGGGTTGCTTGATTCCGAGGTGGTAATTCGTGTTTAATGACCCTTGATAGAATTATCATTTATGAACATGTCCAATCACTTTTGAACCCTTAAGCAGACAGCTGCAAACTCTGTGGGGATAGGCTCAGCAGTTAGCAATATGGTGTATGTTTGCACCCAGTACCTTGCAGGTGTCCCCTAGATCTTAGAATGAACATTCTTAGAATGAACTGTTCTCTGTTCATCTCTGTTGCACTACACTCTGTCACTTTTCCAGGTTGAAAAGTGAAAAAAATATTTATTTATTGTTTATATGAAAGCTGTTCTGCACTTTGGCCACTCTCCTCAGCCTTCTCTGCGGTTAATTTGGAAAGAAACCCCTTGCATAAAATATCACTTTCTGAGCAACATCAAACTTTGGCACTGAATAATGAGACCCTTTGCGGAGATCCTTTTCACTTTCAGTTGGTTTTAGACTCCATTTCTGAACAGAAAGTTGTGTCTTCAAGTGGGATCTTGATGTGTGGCTATTGTGTGGTAATGAGGGTGTCCTGATGATATCAGAGATACCAGAGGTTTTTTTTTTCTTAAGAGATACATAAAAATACCTTACTGGGAACTTAACAAACTGTGGACCCTGAGGCGAGTCAGAAATGTCATCTGTAAAACTCAAGGCACATAGCATTAGTACTGACAAAAAATGAAGTAGGAACACATTTAGTAACTCCCCTGCAACTGAGAATAGCAAGAACATAATGTGAAACCTGACACAGCCACTGCCTCAAAAGCCTAAGCTCAATGAGAAATAGAAGAAGAAATACAAGAAGGGTTGTCCTTGTCCCCTCTAAACAAACTGACCTTTCAGAAGAGGTTAATTATCAGCGTTTCTTTTCAAGATTCCTTGATTTGTTTAACTGTGTCACCTCACTCAGGATCTGACCAATGACATCTGACAGTTCTCTGCCAAAGGGCAAATCTAGTCAAACTGGGCTCATTTTTATCATTTTCACCTCCTCCTGCCAACATTAAAGTTATTTCAGGCTAATCATGATCCCCTTGGTCCAATCAGGTCACTCACAATACTGTCCTCTTGGTGAGTGAATTGATATCAATTCACTCTGTCCCTTCTGTTTCTCCCTCAAATATTTATGTTGGATTAAAGTAAATAATTTGTCAATTTTCCAACTCAACCATTTGTTTTGTTTTGTTTTGTTTTGTTCTGGCATGATTTGCCAATAGAGAAAATTTTAAAAAACACTATAACTATGAAGTCACGTCAATCAATTAATACCAATATATAAATTATAAAGAAAATAGAGAGATGTATTGAAATAATTTCCATAGAAATTTGTCTGAACTGAGGAAGCAGAAATCTCTGACGGATGTACCCTGCCCTGATCCTGTGAATTCATTGTAGGTATTACTCTCTGTGATAATAATATTTACAGATTTATAGGCAGGCAGCTTGATCAAAACTGGATCTTTGTCATTAGCTCTCCTACTGAAACCATGTTATTATGGACATATCTTTCTAACCCTCTTTTCTTTAAATTGCTGTTTAACCCACGTATCCTAATACTTACCTTAGTCTGTATTGATATATTTTAAGATATAAGTTTAATATCAGACATATTGTCACAAATATTCTTGAAGAGTTATCCAAGATTAAGCTGAGACCTGTCCTTAAGCTACTTAGAATTTGTTGCCCCATAGATAGCAGTAATGAGAGGCTAACACACTCATGTTGGGAATGAATCTTCACATCTATTAAGATTTGTTTGAACAGGTTTCCATCACAACAGGTGCACAATTACTTTATGAGTAAAATATTATCAGCCTTCCAAATTAGCCAGGGCAAAATGCAAGTTGTCTGATTAAATAATCAAACCCAATACTTAAAATGCACTTGATTTCCACTGGAATTTTAAGATGCTGAGTCCCAGTCTATCAGTGAAACTGTGATTGTTTGCAGCATGCAAGTAGCAGCTTGTAGAGTATCCTATTTGGTATGTTTTACATAATTCACCCTACATTATACAACACAAAACCACTAAAAGAGCATATAATAATGGGGTTTACTTCTAGTAAAACAATTTTAATCTTCCAATGAAGGTATTATTTTGTGCATTAAAATCAGAAAAAAAAGTGAGCCTCTAATGGAAAATAGTTTGAAAGTGTTCTGCATTCAATTAGAAGGCACATCGGTTTGGAAATACAAAACCCAATGTTCTTCTAAAATAATTTAGTTTATGAAGAGGGAGGACCTAGAGGAGAATTCTGTGAGTCTGAAGTGCAGCTTGCAGTGTGGAGATCACATATGTCACCAGTTACCGAATAGCTTGGTAAACACAGTAACTCAGAGGCCCCAAGACCTGAGTTCAAATCTGAAACAGTGGGTTCACCAGGGGAAACTCAGCAGTGCAGCTGTTGGGCACAGATTATATACAGGTAACTGTTTGTTTTCATATCTGAATCTGTTTGTCAGTCAAGGAATGCTGTGAATCAGGAGATGGGATCTCAAATACAAAACCACAAAGTCAGAGACAGCATCTGGAGGAGCTCCAAGCCACAAAAATTAGGGAAGAAACACAGAGGGAACAAAAACTGTAAATGCTTGCATGGATTCTGCCTCTATATACATTGAATTTAAATAATTGTGTTGATACATCAGTAATAATAATTGCTGATAAAAATTATAGTCCTTATTTTGGGCAGCAATATGTTTTACTAAATGTTAAATTAAATGCAATTTGTATTAATTAGGGATAATATGAAAGTATGTAAGCGGTTGACATTTCCGACATTTTTAAACACACTACTATGTGCGAAGATAGATCTTTTGCATTTGTTTTGACTTGGAAACACTGTGGATTGATATATGCCCCTGAAGTATTCTGTTGACATAAGATCCCAGCTCTAACCCCTGAGATCAGAAAATTATTTATAGTTCACTGTAGTTTGAAATTTAATGATGGGATTTGAGCTTTGATGTAACTGTTTAGTAGACAATTGTAGTTCTCTCTGAAAGGTGAAATACACCCTTAGTACAGATACTGAACCAAAATCTTCTAGTTGTAGATGACACACTCAGGATGCAAGATTTAAGAAGTCAGTGTAGTGTATACAGATATTTATGTAGGCTTACACAAATAAGTTGTTCTAAATGTGGGGAAATTTACAGGCGTCAAATCTCAATTGGTAACAACAAAAGAACAGGTTTATTAAGGAGGATCAAGAAACTGAAATGGGCATAGCCGTTCTGTGGTTTTGTTTTTCCAGATTCCTTAAGAATTGTAGAGTACATATTGATTTCTGATTGAAAGTTTTACCTTCCCTCTCTTCCTCTAGTGCCAGGACTCATTTTCTTATGGTTTGCTGGGATTCTGCAAGAGTTGCAAGATGACGCAGATGTTTTTTCAGGGGCTGTACAGAATAGAGGTTTTTTTACTTCAGGATGTGTTACATTAACCCTTCTATCTGTTTTTGTTGTTGTTGTTGTTGCTTTCTTCCCCTCCCAGGGGTTATACAACATAATTTTGTGCCTCAGACTTCAGCCAAAGATGGCACACCCACTTCTGAAGGATAAGAGTTTTCCTAAAAAGAAAAACTTAATCCTATCAGGTTAAGGTCTGCCACTTTTCAAGATAGCAGTGATTGACAAAGGCACTTTGTGTCTCTGCATACTCTCATAAAACATATCCCATCAAACAGATCAACACTTAGTGCTAAGAGTGGGACACAGTGAAAATTCTCCCTCTGCTGACCTGGAAAAGCCACGGTCAGTCTCTACACATAGCTAAAGTCCAGTTAACTTAATAACTAGGTGAGGTTCTTCTCCCACTTTGCCTCTTCCTGTCCTGTTCCATGTGTACTGTACTCAAAAGCACTGAGAAAAACTTTCCTGAACTATAGTTGCAACTGAAAAGGTGATCAGCAGCAAATAATCCATGACAATATAGGCGTTAATTGCTCATCAGCTGAATCTGCCATAAAAAATTTGCATTATGGTGTCTATGTCTCTGTAAAATATTCAAATGTATTGAACACATAGAAACTGATATTATTATGATAAAATTAATATAATTAATTAAATAACCAATATAAATTAATATCAAGTTCAAGTTTGGAAGTGATGGAAAACTGAAGATTGATGGGTTGAAAATGAATTTAAGTTATTTTAATGAAATAGTCATCACAGAGGACAAAACAGTTCCTTCCAAAAGGCTCACTCCAACATTTACAGCACAGCTGGATGTGCCCCTGAGCAACCTGGTCTAATAGAAGTTGTCCCTGCCCATGGAAGAGGGATTGGAGGGGGATGATCTCTGAAGTACCTTCCAACCCAAGCATTTCCATGTTTCTGTGGTCTGTTAAAGGAGAGCACTGCTCCTCACTTACCAAAGTGGGCTATCATACAGACCAGCTGGCATCACGAATTCCAAGGCCGAGACTGTGGCTCCTGTTCAAAATGATAACATTCACAGACTCAGTTTTGAAAGAATTCATTTTCTGCAGTTCAAGAATTCAAGATATATAATATTTGTTTAATGTTCTTGATCGACAGTTAGAAGATAGGAAATGGTTAAAAGAATACTGTGAGAATAAGAAGATTGGTTGGTAAACTAGGTGATGCTTTTGCCATCTCTACCTATTCAGCCTTTCAGAGATTAGTAGTACTATTTTATTTTTTTTTTGTCAGTGTTAGCTATGTCATAGAAGGTACAGAATTGTCAAGTTGGTTAAGCAACTGAGAGTTACTCCTTCCTCAACTAATTTAATAACTAAAGCAGTAATGAGTTCTTGACTTTTTTTTCCATAGGGAAAGAAATGAGAGTGAGAGTGTTGCCTTATAAATACATTTTAATATATTCTCTTGTATTCATTCATCTCTTATTCAAGCAGGTTGTCTTATGCAGAGTTCTGTCTATATATGTTGAGTTAACGACAGAGTAACTTGGCTTTACTGCAGGCTGCTGATGTCCCCTAAATACAGGAGATTTAAAGTACTCTAGAGCAGAAAAACCTTATCTTTGCTATGGCATACTGAGCTAATGCTCCAAGGAGGAAATTGAAAATTTTGAAGTGAATGCAGTCCACGGCACTTGGAAGTTACCAAAGTGCTACTGAGTTCTAGAAAGTGATATCTCAATATCCCAAGACTTCCAGCAGTTCTTCAACAATATTTCTATTTATATTTCTGTTTATTTTAATGTCCTGAAACAGCAAAATATATTGGTGGTTATACTTTAGCAGTTACTGTAAGGTGCGGTTGAAAAGTATTTTGTGCTAAGTTTATTACCTGTGCAAAACTCAAAGTGAGCAACTTTAGGTTTTGACCAAAACTTGTCAGCCCTAAGCCCAAGGTGTACAGAGCATCACATGGATCCAGGTTCTCATGTCCACTGGTTCTTTTTGCACAACAGAAAATAAATGAAACTACTTCTGAGTTTAGGAAAGAGACAGTTGGCTGACCCATAGGTAAGAATTCTGTTGGGGGAAAACAAATCTTAATAAAAAAGTCATCCAGTGCTGTATTTGAAGGGCTAAAGTTTCTACAAAAGAACTCAGAGAACAAAACAGAAAGGAAATCTTTGGCATAAAGAGGAAAAAACAGCAAAATACACATTTAATTTCAGGAGTAATCATAAATGAAGACACAGGACTGAGGAAGAACAGGGAAAAACTATACCTTTGCACTAGTATTATCTCTACTTCTGACTACTTTTCAGGGATTTCCAGATCCTGGTGGGGTTTGTGTATTTTGAATCAGTCAAATAGATTCCTCTTCCCTCTTCCAAATAAATACCTGTCCATTCTGCTCCTGAGCCTATATAAAGCTTTGAGCCAGCAGCATCGTTTAGAAAGACATTCCATGGCTGTAGTGTCAGTTGTGGGAAGTACCACATCAGGATCAAATTAATTGAAAACTTTGAAGGTAATATTATGTGATTCACACACATTTATCTCATTTTTCAAAATAGTTTAAGATGTCATCAGAGTCAATGGGTCTTAGATCCTTCAAATGGCCCAGAGACACCTAAATCTGAGAAACCCCTGAGATCTTTGCAGGTGAAAAGAGATTAAAATTTTGATTGAAATTTTACTTAAAATTCATAGAGAGGAAATAACCACATAATACATAGCTCAAGTTCAAAATTATTTTGCATTCACAATTAGCTTTCATTTAAGTTGACATTATTTCAGCATCACGGTTACACAGAGGTAACTTCTGAGAAACACATCAGAAACATTACATTGGGTTGCAATAAGTGTGTTTTTCCAGACAAAACTGATTTTTTTAAAATAGGACACTTAAAAAGAAGATGATTAACTTTCAAACCCAGTTGAGGGTAGTCTCAATTGATTTTGAAATTCTGTTTTCCTTGCTTCTGCTTCTTCGAGTTTTTTTTGTTTGAATGTCTTTTTTGGAATGATGCAATTGTGGTTGCTGTAGAAATAAGATAATGAAAATGCAACCTGGACAGTATTAAGTTGTCTTAAGGAGAGAGAAACAATTAGATGATCCTAATTTCTGTGATATATCCTGAGTTTATTTATAATATACTGAATTAGAATGCTGTTATAGAAAAATTCAGAACCTCTTGGTATGTTTCCTACATATTCCCAGTGCTCCAAGATTTATTGTGAATCATTGTAACACTGTGCTTAAAGTTTTGCTAAATTTATGCCTTTGAATATTGGATTATATTAAGACTTTTGAGCAGGAAGTCTTTAGGTTTTCTTTCTGAGTGATCCCGTTTCAGTGGTAGAATACCTATGAAAGCACAAAAAACCCCATCATACCACTCTGGGTTGGGACTGTGAAGAACTTAATTACCAAGGACTCTGTAGGAAAGGGCTGTGCTAAATGTTTTGGTTTGTGATCAACTAGGTATACAAATAAATTGAATTAAGAAAAGTTCTGACTGCACTTTTAGTTGCTTCTGAGAACCATCTGGCTAAACACACTCATGCTTGTGGTTAGAGAATAATTATTGCAGAAAACTCTTGGAATATGTGTGGAACTTCAGTCTGAAAATGTAGGCCACCCCTTTTGTGCACTGGTTAATGTGATTTAGAAGGTTTTTCTCTAGTTAGTAAACTTGTCTGAAAATTTTGTAGTGTATTTACAGGAGCACAACAAGCTGCTCAGAGAATTCTTACTTAATTTTAACTTAATTATTTATTTATAAAATAAACCTTAAGGGAAGAAGAGCATAGTTTACTTGTTTGGTTTTTGTTTCTCATACCCTTTAAGTGATGTGGCTATTTCAAAAGACATATGATAATTCTTATTTGTAGAATTAATATGCTCTGCTGAATTGTTTTTACAGATTGTTAGGTTGTGTGCAGCAGATAAGTAGCACTTTCAATTTATAACTCTTTGATTATGAACTAAATTTAAAATAGTATTCATATTTACAAGCTTGAAGCTGCCACCTAATGCCATTATTAATGAACATAGCAATGGACATCTTTCAAAGCCCATTGAAATGAGTGTAAATCCTTCAACTCACTTCTCTGGGCACATTCTAAATGTATAAAATGTTGTTGCTTTTCCTTGCATATCAAAGGCTTTTGACTAAATTGTTTCTTCTCAGATGAGGTAGGAAGTTTCTTCTTTACAGCTTCTGTGATAGACAGGCTATGCTAATGTCCTTGTTTTGCAATAAACTTTGCTTCTTCATTACTTATCACCAGAGGCAATAAAAATCTTCAGAGGCAAATATAAGTTTTTCATTGATATACTTGTTTGTATTTGTAAGACATGAAAGATGAACATGTAATTAAGATCAAAATTAAAATTTATATTTAAAGTATATAAATCTTGCAGTACTAATACTCATATTTATATTTAGACATTTCTGAGTTGTGTAGCTAATAATTACTAACTTGGAACTCATGGAAGTAACTTATTTAACAAGATATACAAAGTAACTACAAGACATCAGAAGTCAGAGTGCACAGGGACACATCTCTCCTGTGTATATTGAGCAGCAACATTATGCAGCAGAAGAAACGCATTTGGGCTACAATTTTCAGTGTAGGAGAAGAGGCAAGGTTCCTGGAGTGTTATGGAGTGTTATCCTCAGTATTGTCTTTGTTGCAAATGAGCCCAAATAATTGAATCCTAATATGTGAATCAATTAGCTTTTTAATAGAAAAGCAGTGGTGGCACCTATAGAAAAGATTTCTTCCCTTCTTACACCCACAGCGAAAAGCACTAATTCCTATCCTTGTTCTCATAGCGTTTCCTGGCACACAGGTGGGGCAGCTTCACTGCATTGTGCTCCTTAAAACTGGATTAGCCCCACTGGAAGACACAGTAAGGAGATGTGGGGTTTTTTTCACCCGATTTACACGTGTCCAGCTGCAGAATTACACACAAAAGGTGCAAGAAGTTCAGCTTCCCCTTTTCTTGCCATCACCCTATGGATGTATTTGTAGACATTAAAATATAAAGTGTTCCTCACTATTTCAAGAGAAGAATCACATTATTTCTGAAAATACTGTGGCAAAGAGCAGAAAAAAAATTTTAAGCCCGCCTTTTCTGTAGCTTGCTCTTTTAAATTTAAAACTCATTTAAAACATATAATTCTTTTTTACCCTCCATTATTAATCCATAGTTTAGACAACAGAGAAGACTGAAAAAACCCAAACAAAAGCTTCTCTTACATCATGAACCTTTTTTAATGAAAGCCAAATAATCAGCTACAGAAATCACAAGTAACTAGCTCCTGTTAGGTAAGGAAATTAATGTCATCTAATTCATATGAACTATACTCATCAAATGAGACATTAAGCCAACTTCCTCTAAACTCAGCTTCCTTCCAGCCACTTTTATGCATGTACATATACAATTCTCTTTCCAGAATAAGATTAGATAGCACAGATATTCACTTTACCGTTGTGATTGAAGATACAAGTTTTAATTGGAAAGCTCTTTCTTCTAAATAAGTGCTTTTTTGCACTTGCATGGGAAGAAATACTAGTTTTAAAAGAATGAAAATTGTATAGATTTTGAAATTCTATCATGTTTACAAAATGAAAAAATAAGATTAATAGCACCAAGAAATCACTTGTTAAAGTTTAAATTGAATATGAAAACAAAATTACTTTTATCCAGCTGTGGGTTTTAGGAAAGAACAATCAGTGAGATGGAGCAATTTCAAAATCAGTACTGAATTCTCCATCTAAATTTCTTTCTTCAGCCAACTCCCAATCTTTTTGTGTTACTTGATAAGGTCTTATTCCAGGCTGTCATCAATTGTGACTCTCAACACTGCAATTCCAAAGAATACACTACCTATGATTGTATATAAGCAAAAGAAAATCAAGGAAATCTCATTTCACATCTAAAAGAGAATGCTATGAAAATTATATTCACACACATTTTATTGCAGTATTTTATATGAATGTTAGAGATAGATTAGCAGTCATATATTCAATCCTCCTCATGAAGGCATAGCTGCAAATATTAGAAATATTTTTTCTTTTTTTCTGGAAATACAATTTAGGGATTTTCTATTGACTTCAAAAATCTAAAACATTGCTTAATTTAATTAGGATACAGTCAGACTACTAGTGCAGCAGAACTTCATTCAGCAAACATTAGGAATCAGAAGACAAAAATAAAAATAGAAAAAATTATCCAGAAAACAAAATAATATTTTGTTGTGTTGGAATTCCCCGGGAGCTGGTGTAAAAGGTTGGGCAGTATTTCTCTGTGTAAGCACATCATTCTCAGTTTTACATCTGTAGTTTCACATTAAACTATAAACAGCTCATGGAGAGAGTTTAATAAGAAAGTGCATTTAAAATGTCTAATACTAAGTATACAGGTTTTTATGTCAAATGATGCTGTCAGGAAAAAGCAGTCTCAGACTTAAACCTGGGATTTTAGTAGTGTTTCTACATGCCTAATATAGTGAGTTTTCTAGAAACTAAGGCGAGGGTTTTTTGACTTCCTTTTGACAAGTCTGCTATTAGTCCTTCAATAACTACAAAATTCAGCCAAAGCTGATGAAAGTATCCCTGTGCTTTGGGCCAGGTTCAGAGATAAAATAATGGGGAAGGTGAACAACTGGCTTCACTTAGTGTTTATGGGAACATGGGGATCAGCTCTCATGCCATTGTAAATACGGGGGGTTTCTGTTGAAGATTTTGATCTACATGTATGTGTAGATATTCTACTAAAGAGAATTAGACTTGCTGAATTGGAAATTCCAGTGTAATGAAGAAACAACAAGCATTGTGAATATCATAATTGCTGTGGGACTTGATTTTTCTGATATTTAATATTTGTGTCCCATTATCAGAAGAAAAGGCTTTGGATATCTCCATTTCTCTATGAGACTTCCTCTGTTTTGCTACATGACAACTTAAATCCTTGCAGGACTATTGGGTTGAAGTCAGTTTTACAGTTCTTGCGAATGAGAAAAGTAAAGGATTGAACTTATAAGCCATGTTTACAACTCCTGTCTTCTTGAGGAAGACATTATTTTTGTCTGCTATTTTTGGTTGTGCTTCATGTGTATTCTGATAGGGAGAACAAAGCCAGTCCTCTGTTTTTTCACTTTATTTTTATTAGTGTCCACAAGAAAAGCTGGTAAACATCATCCATGTGGGATGTTTGCACACAGATGGTTCTTATGCTGGAAGTTTATTCCTACTATGACATTTAAGTATTTTTGCTATTCTTAATAGCATGGGTCCTGATATCTCAGTGTGGATTCTTCTACATAAGAAGAGCTGGTGTATAAGTAAATGATGGTTAGATTTTGTTTGTTTCTTGGTTTGGTTTTTTTGGGTTTTTTTGGGTTTTTTTTGTCTTTTCCCTTTCAATACCTCTTTTATCTTGGTTTTTACTTTTTTTCTAATTCTGTCTGTTTTATGGCCCAAAAATACAGTTTGTAATTTTTACTGTTGCTATCCTCAGCATAACATCCTCCTCCCTTTTCCTCTCCACGATCTAGGGAAATACTGTCATCTGTATTTAAATGGGAAAATCTGAAAGTCAAGGTTAGGATATTTTTTCAGCTCTCAAGACCTGAATTAATGCCTTAAATGGATGGACAATCTTTACTTTCATTTATATTTATTTTTTTACTTTAAAAGCATTGGAATCAAATATTAGAATCAATAATAATATTAATAATGTGAATTTTGCTCTCTGTGTAACGCCACCATGTTATTTTTATTTTGATGTGCTATGCCCTGGGCTACAGTCTACTCAGTTAACAAAACAAAATTACTCATTTTCCTCTTTATCTCATATTTTAGTGTTTGTGTCACTGTACAGATTACTCACAGCCTGTGGCCTCTGCTATATCATTATATTCTAACTCAACAAGAACAGGTTGGCTATGAGTTTTTAGTTGAAATGTATAATATGCATTTCTCTGTTTATAGCCAGCAATATCACATATTTCCTACACAGAGTCTGAACAGCTCATATTGAGTATATATGAAGCTTTTCTAAACCTACTGATAGCACTAAGCCATTTACAACCAAATCTCTACTGGCTGCTGAAAAACCCTACAAATAATTTATTAAAAAAATTATTATCTTCCCTCCGTGTGCACACATATGAATAAGCACTTAGTGTGTACCTTTAATATCATTTAGAGTTTAAATTTACAAGTTCTTCCAGATTTGAGAGAAATTCTAAGAAATGAGCTAAAGCAGATTTTGTTTATCTTTTAAAATAGAATAGTAAAATAGAATTGTATCTGTGAGGTGGTAATAAAATCTCTAAACATATTTAAAGTCCTCTAAGGCTTATGTCAGACAGAGTTCTTCTTTTCATGTATGTGAGAGGAAGTCAGGAGTACAAGAGATTTGTTGGAATTCTGCTTTTTGCTGGGCACTGGTTTGGAGGAGGGGGAGGTTGAAGCTCTGGCTAACATCACATTCTTTCCTGCATTCCTGACATGGATGACATTTTAGGACAACTGTAGATTCACCACATTGCTAAAAATGGTGCAAAGTTTCATTGTGCTGCTCCATGAGCTGAGCAGGAGCTTAGTCCGAGCCTTTGCCTAGCACCTTGCTTTGACAGCTATGGAGCTGCTGAGAGAAGCCTGGGAGCCGTTTCTGTTGGTCCAGTCACCGCGGTATTTTTATTATTTTGAATGTATTGGTTTACTTCGATTGGAACTGTTGTGAAAAGCAGTTGAGGAAGAAAACCTCTGAATATACGATATTGCTCAGGAAACACTTGAAAATTGCTAAGAAACCATGTAAGAGCAAAAAGTCCAGTGTGAGAAAAAAAACATTATTTGGAGGAGCAAAGCTAAGGTATAAGCATTTGTTAGACATACTATGGCAGGTCAGCCTGCCTGAGGTGATGGAGAATCTTTAGGGGAAATATTCAGTTGGATTACTACAGACATTCTTATGACTTGTTCTTAATGCAGAATAAACAGTTCTGTGATTTGTGACATTAGAAGAAGGAATACATCCATCATATTCTTTTGAGAAGGGAAAAGACAACAGAGCAGGATAGTTTAGGTGGTTAGCTCAATTAAACCTGAGTAGTCTGAGGTGCCTGGGAGGGCACCTCTGCCCAGCTCAGCTGGGCTCAGCTCTGTTGGGCAGAGATCTGGAGGTGGGGACTGCATGAAAGCCTTGGGATGAACCAGACTCAAGGGCAAAGGGTGCAGGGCCCCAGTGCTGGCTGTGAGCTCAGCTCACTCAAAGCCAGGAGGTGGCTGTGGGATGGAGGGTCCCTGTCCTTGCCCCTGCCGGTCTGTGGGCACAGTGACACGTGACGATGAAGGGTCAGCATGGCCTTGCTAAGTTAGTTTAATACTCAGTTAGCTATTCAGCTATTTTTTAGCTACCCTAAGAAGGACAGGACCATAATAAGTATAGGATTGTTTTAAAAGTCTGCTGTTTTGCAAATCACTTGAGTTTCAAATTGCTCCCACCTAAGAAATTGCTGCAACATGTGAGTTTTAGTATATATGGAATTAGGAGAAAAGTTACTATCAGTAAAGCATTTTCATTCTTCTCATAAAGTATAACAAATTTAAAATATTTTTTTGTTTTTTTCAAAATTGGACATATTTTTCTCTACAGAATACTTTCAGTAGTTCTTAATAAAATTCCCATTACTGTCTGTGGACATATAGTAATAAAATTTCCTTGTTCAAAGCTGAAAATGCAGAATCTTTTTGGGAGGGGAGGGATCTCACACCTTCCCAAGAGAAGATATCCGGTGTGTTTTGCATGCTGGACATGTTTGCTGTGCTGCTTTCTGCACTGGGATGCTACAAAGCACAATGGGAGCATTTATAAAACTTTTTATTGACTAAGAACGGGACAGTAGCATATGGGAACACCAACAATTGCTAACTGATCATGAAATAAAGAAATTCCAGTATTCTAGTGTTATAAAAAGAAGGGGGGAAAAAAAAGTCATTCAGAACTTAGTCATATTGGTTCAGCTGTTGTAACCAAAGACTGATAAGATAATAGAGGTCTTTGTGGCTGTTTTCTACTGAAATGCTTTATCTTTATGATACACTTGGGGCCCTTTAGAGTGGAAGCTTTTTAAACTGCTGCTGGAGTTAGAACTCAAATTAGATGCTGTTGCAGTGGCAAGGGGGCTCCTTAGTCAGGCAGCCCTCACAAAGTGACTTTTATCTCCGAAGCCCTTCCATTAGATTGTTACTTTCTTCTGTTTTTCCTGTTTATTTTTGTTGACTTTTGCTGCCCTATTTTGTGGCATTTAGAAGGTGACCCAATCAAAAAAGGGTAAATGCTAAATGCTGGACAGAGCCTGTGAAGTGGAAACATCACAGCCCATCTGATGTGTGCTGCAGACTGCAGTGTTAGACAGAATGGTTTAACCAGGTTATCTCTGGGAAGCTAAGATCAAATACACTTTCTTTTATGTCTAGCATTGTGTTTCTGCTTTCTTTTCAAACAGTGTCCATAAAATAATAAAATCCCCTCCAATCTAACAGAGGGATTGATTCACAAAGGTTTGTTTTTTTGATTTTTTTAGGAAAAGAAGCTGAATTTGCTTAACTTGATTCAAAATAATTTTTGATTGTTGGTTGAACTGTTTTGGTTGATGATACTTTGGAGCTGCAGTTATGTGATTTAAAGCCCTACTTAGTTTCTGGCAAAGTTCACACTTCTTCCTTGCATTACTGCCTCCTGATTTCATGAAAGTCACACTATGTGTTTGTTCTAGAAACATAACAGGAGTAATAATTTGTGATTTATTAATTTGTATTTCCTGTAAGCATATGGAGCAAGAGTTAGTTTAGATGCAGTGCATAAACAAGGATGATATTTGTCATGTTTTACACTAATCACAGAATTCAAGAGAACCAATAATGCTTTGCAGCTGTGTAGAGATTCCATGCAAAGATCTCAAAGCACTTCAGAAACATTAACTAGCCAGGCATAAAAACCTCTGATTGGTAGTGTTTTACTTTGTGTTCATGTTGGGACACTAAGACACATTCAAGAACCCACAGTAATTTTGTGTCACAGCTAAGAACTCTACTTTAGCAAGCTATGGATCATGCTTATAAAATTTATTGTTTATTTATGACTCGGTTATTTTATCTTTTATTCACTTCATAGAATATGTGGTTTTATCTAGTTTTCTTTTCCTGTGTGTCAGAGAGATTAGTTTATATTACGCTGTGTAAGCCTAGAAGTCTATTTTTTGTTATGCCTTTTTATTTATTTATTTTTTTCCCCCTTGCCAGCAGTTATTACTCTGTTTCTACCTCAGGACAGCTTGCAACAAGGGTAGTAAGAAATTTAAGATGGAGAAGCCTCCAGTGTTTGCTGACATGCAGATACATTTTTATCTAGACTGAGAAGGTTGTAAAAGGTAACAGGAGTGTTAAAAGGTGGTAAAACAGTGGTTGATATAGGAACTATTGTATAGCTATACTTACAGGATACTACTTTTTTTTTTTTTTTTTTCCCCCCGGTACTTAAAGAAATATAACTAGATAAAATGCAGGATGGGGTTTATGATTTTTATTAAATGCAATGTAAGATACATGATGCTCTTTCTATACTTTGTGTACCAGAAATCATGTAGTATTCTAATTGCTTTTAAAAGAGAAAGTTTTACCACAAGCAGAATTCTTTCTAAATGTAGTTTTAGACCACAAGTTGAACTTTTCTCTCTTTTTCAGTGGATTTATAGCTACTTTTTATTTTCTGTCTCCTGATTAGGTTGACTTATGACCAGAATTTCTCAAAAGTTTGCTTTAATGCCTTAGTTCTCTTCAATCTGAGTTTTTATCTCAATTTGTGCTGAAATCCAAAATAAATAGTAAAACAATAAACACACAGGGAAAAATTAAAATGTTACTAGGACTAGATTACTATCACAAAGGTGTGGATATACCCAAAGTACTATCAGAAATAACACCTTTTTTCTGAACTTTTGATGGGGCTGACGCATTATGATTTTAAAAAGAAGTCCTTAAACACTATCAGCTTCCCACCAACACTCAAAATTTAAAATACTTCTGGTAAAGCGAGTCAATGGATCAAATTCAGTATATCTGTAGAAACTGAAATAAAGGCCCCTAAGAAAAATGTGTCAATTTTAAAGGTCTTTCCTAACTGAAGACCATTTTGTGATAGAGCCAAAGGTTAATAAAATCAGTAGTGAATGTAGCAATTTTACAGATAAGCTATTCACAACAAGTGTAGTTACTAGAATAAAAAGCTAATTCAGTTCTAAAATGCCACATGCAGTAGCAGTGAATAGCTGCTTTTAGGTGCTTTCTGGAGGAGGATAAAATACAGAATCACAGCACTCTTCTTTTTCAGCATCCCTGGCTGCCTGTAAATTGCTGTGAATGGGACTGTGGGCTGACAGGCTCTATTAAGACAAACTGCCTTTCTCATCGGAGAGATAAAATAAATCAGGTGTTTAGTCAAATTAAAATACTTCAGATGGAGCAGGCCCTGGGGAGCACTGATCCACCTGACAAATCTGAGAGAAACTCAAGACAGATGTGTTTTGGGGATAAGGAAGATCCCATGGAAAAAAAATACACTGCTGTCTTTGGAGTAAGAGAATAGGATTAGAACAGAGAGAGAGCTGTGGTATATAATATTTTATGGAAGCTGGCATATTTACTGTTCATTTTTTAGTAAGCTTTTTGTTTTATCTGTTTTTATGGCAAATACATTTTACAGATAGCTGTATTTTTATTTTATTTATAGATATTTTCAGTCAGCAGCAGAAGTTTATTTACTGGTAATGAGTTTAGGAATCTCATTGCTCGCTGCAGTAAGTGGATGCAAAACAGATGATGATGGCACACAGCTACTGATGACCTCTCTTGTCCCAGCCAGATCAGCTCAATCTGGTCTGCATTCTAAGCAAGTTGGGTTTTATTGGCATTTAAACTGTAAAATAATGGTAGGGATTTTCCACTCTAAAATTAAATTATGCCTCCCCCCCCCCACTGTTCATACAGCAACATTCTCATCTTATGCTTGTTCTCATCTGGAGCAGTGCTCGGTTAGGTGTCCTGCAGCTTCACGGAGGTCTCGTGATTTTCCAGGAGCACAGTGTACATTTTGTGGTCATCAGTTCTATTCTGTTGCTGGATTACATAACAGGGTACAAATTAAAGAGCAGAGTACTTTAAGTGGGATCATTTGTTTCAGATGTGTTTCTTGTGGAAAGAAAAACAATTACTGTGGATTCCTGAATAGGAACAGTTACTTCTGCTTGCTATTGTAAAAAAATCGGGGAAAGAAAAAAAAAAAGGCTATGAATTTGTGGCAACTATATCATATGGTTCTAAGAAATCCCAACAAAACAACAATATCTTTTAGCCTTAGCAGGCACTCTTTGTGGTGCCTTTCTACTCATGTGATGAAGCAAGTACAAGCTATGCAGAATAATATGGAAATGGAGAGGGAGATAAATATCTGCTTTGGGTGTGCAAAATATTTTATGACTGCAAGCTCAGGGGCTTGCATTATGACGGTAAAGCTCCTTGACAGATGTGAAAGTCTCAAGCTGTTGTTTCCCAGGTGGCAGTGAAGGACAATAAGTATCATTTGAGGCAGCAGGTTGCTTCCTATTGGCTTTCTCAAATAGGTGAGTGGAATGGTTGATCTGTTCTCATTGTAATGGGCAGGTGAGGGAGTTTTTCTTTGGCAGAAGAATCTTTTACCCATGGAAATGAATTCAAAACCACCTAAATAACCTTTGAACTATACTGAAATATCTTCAAGACCAAATGACACAGTTTGGGAGGGTTAAGGTAGGTCTACACTGAAGCTGCAGAGTATTGAGCAGATGTCAGCATGAAACTCAGTACATGCTAAAGGATTCTGCCAAGGCAGTACTTCCAGTACAGGTGCTTGCCTGGCCATGAATCTGCCTGAACTTATTTTCAAAAATTATTTTGTTTTCATTTTGGTCTTGTAACAGCTTTTTGCACAGAACCCTTCTATTACTTCAGTCACTTGCATCACGCTAAGGATTTGCAATGCGTTGGTCTGGGTATTTCTGTCCTTCAGCTTCATACATGCATCATACCTCTTGTGACTAAGGAAATCACTAACAACCCTGTATAAAATTTCTACTACAACAGAATTTACACGTTTTTCTTACGTGACAAAGAAAATAGACTTGTGTCATGTGTATAGACGTTAGGCATTAGAGGGTAGGGAAACATCAGGGTTCTTGGAAATTATTTTAAAACTAACACACTTAATAGTGAATAAGAAATTGAATATTTTTCAGTGTTTTGCATTGCTAAATGGAATTAATAAGTGTACAGAAAATGAGGTAGCCTTTGTTTCTCAGAGTTTGTTTAATGTGAATGACTTAAGCCATCCAGTTTTGGCTTTTTTTCCATATAAAGCAATTTCAGACAAAGGTTTTCTTGTATGCTGCTTTTGCAAATGAAATTCTGTGTAAGAATCATATTGGCCCCACAATATAAGTAGCAGATAACCTTGGATTTGTTACCCTCTTGGCAGAAACCTGTTTTGTTTTCCTTCTCCTTATGAAACCTGTCAGCCTCTTTCTTTTCTTCTTTAGAGGATATCCATCTTACTCCTGGGAAGAAGCCGGAGTCATAATTTTGTGACAGTTTCTTCATTCCCTCCCAGGTCCTGTTGTTCACACATTTTCTTCCTATTCAAAAGTCCTGTGACTTCTTTATCACAATCCTCTGTTGTGAACAGAGGAAAGGAAGTTTCTCAATACTCTTTTGTGCTACTTCTTATATCATTGTGGCAGACTACAGGCCTGAATAACTCTTGATTTGGTTTTCTTCTTCTCTAATTTTCAGTTCTACTGTACAACATTAAATTGCTTTATTTATCCCATTTCCAACTCTAAACCTTTCAGAATTCTCTTCCTATATTCTTGAACTTCTACCTTGCTGCATTTATATTATCTCTTATAGACTATAAGTCTGAGGTGCTCACAAAAGGAAATGTATTGTATGGCTCAAATATAGGAACCGACACTGCTGTTTCTGACAGAGTAACGTGTTCCTATATACGATGGGATATTTTCAGATTGATTTGGAAAAGGACCCTGTACTCTTCACTTATGAGACCCATGCAATTTACCCATAAACAGACCATTAAGCATCATTAGTGCAAAGAATAAATGTACCGTAGTTTCGTATTAATTAAGTGTTCTCTGTAGAGTAAACTTTGAAAGTTAAATGAAAATTCTTAAGCTATTTTCTCAGGTTAGCCATTTCTCTTGGGGACAAGTAAAGCTCATTTTTAATACACATTCCACAATCAAAGCTTACAGTTATCTAAATGACTTACCAGATATGTGGATATTTTGGAGAAATGATCAATAAATTAAACTGCTTCTTCCACCAAACAATATCTTTTACATTCTTTTTGGCATTTGTACATACTTGGAGTGAAAAACTGAGAAAATATAGAAACTGAGGTAAATTTTGTTTGATAAACTATGAATGTATTTATCACAGTGAGCAGATTTAGATGGAGGACATTTAGGGATTCATACAAAATAAATCCCTGTCAGGAAAAAGGAAATATTCTATATCTTTTCTGCTTCCATTTCTGTTACATCCTCGCCTGCTTAGAGCACAGCAAATCTATGTGTTACATTCTTTTGAGTTTTTTTTTAGTAGAAAATATATCCAAGACGCTGTTTGAAAAAAGCCCATTGGTGATGCAGCTGTTTTTTGGGGGGGGTAAATATTGCTTTGTAACTATTGTCTACCTCATATTTACAGTACATCTTTCCCCCATGTTTAGGTACACCAGAAAGCCTGGCAGAAAAAGAGCGACAGCTCTCCACTATGATCACCCAGCTGATCAGCTTACGGGAGCAGCTCCTGGCTGCCCACGATGAGCAGAAAAAGCTGGCAGCCTCACAAATTGAAAAACAACGGCAGCAAATGGACCTTGCTCGCCAACAGCAAGAACAGGTGAGGCTCCAAGAAAGAAACCTGTGAAAATGGTTCGCTCAGAATGCCTGTCACAAATTCTGCTCTGCCTGCTGTTGTTTCCTTTTGTCTTTTTTGTTAAAAGAGCTTAAATATCTGCAGAAATTACACATTTTTCCAGAAAGAGGAAATATTATAGGACCCTGGGAAAAAAAAGGGAGGAGCAGAGGATAGGTTTCACAGTTCTTGTTCCTTGCACTGAGATGCAATTTTGAGAGTTATGAACAAGCCAGACTATAACCATTATTTAACACTTTCTCCTTTTGACAAGAAAATACTTAAACAAAACCACTTAAGCATACTCGAACCTCCAAATACCTTGCACAAGTAAGGTTTGATTTGTTTGTTTCAGTTGTGAACTGTTTGTTCTTTTTTTTTCGTCCTTTTGTTTTGTTGGGCTTTTTTTCCTTGATTATTTATTTGTTTTAAAGGTGCAGTTGTCCAACGAACTGTCCTCTTCTCACTGAACAAAAGTGCAACAACAATGATCCCATGCACTAGTCCTCTAGGCATTAGATCAGACGATCCAAATTAATGTGTGGTTTTTAGGAATCTGACATTATTACTAGAATTATCTTTTCAGTTAAATATATTTTATAGGATATATACAGCAATGTATGCTCTGTTGATTTTAATGAGTTGTGACGTCTGGTATTTTATGTGCTTGGGTATTTGCCCACATGTAGGAATATGGACTCATCCCCTAACGGAAAATAACATAAAGGAACACTGTAAAAAATCAGAAGTTAGAATGTCATTTAGCCATCTAGAGATGACACAGTAATTAACTATTGACACTTGTGAATAAGCTAGCACAAATTAATCTTGACACATTTGCAGACGAGTGATATCTTACAGTGAACACTTTGTAATTATATTTCAAAATGAAAATTAAATGACACTTAAAACTAGGTTGTCATGCTCAATGAAGCGAGCATGTAGCTCAACCGATAGGCAAATAAAATTCAGAATTTGAGCCACATGGTGCTTGTGTACCCTACTTTACTGTGTCAAGCCTATACATCAAGACGATGCTATGGTAATTGCATTGCGGGGTCTTGGGTACATTTTCTATCCCAGTACTGCTCCAGCTAAGAGGAAGAGGAACCTTTGAGATTAGACGCTCCATGGTATATTTCTTGTTTTCATCAGGAAATTCCTATTCAAATGGTGCTACTTTGTACATGAAGGTACAAAAAGCTGTTCACAAGCAGTCAGAACCCTGGCAGACCTGTTCCTTTGCCCATGTAAACAGAAGCCTCCTCCTTGTCTTGGCTATGGCTTACTGTGTTCAGCTGCAGCCAGGTCATCAGCAGCTTCAAACAATATTGGATGTAGGGTACTGTGTACCTGTGAAAGAAATGATACAGCACTGAGAGAGAATGGCCCACAATGTAGCTCCATGCTCTGTATCATTTCACTGTGAAGCTGCATGCTGTAATCATCTTTTACCTTTTCTCAGACTTTAGCAACAGGGGCAATGTGGACATAAACCTGACAGACCTCATCTTTAGCTATAAGCACTGCACTTTTAGGATGGAGTCACACAATTGCTGTGTTGCTCATTGAAAGTAGTAACTCCAGCTCTCATAGAGGTTTTAAATGTTGGCACTGTCCCCATTAGGGTTGTTTCACCAAGTGCAGACACCACTCCTTGTCACTGTGCTGACAACAGATACCTGAGGTTCTAGGGCCTGCCCCTGGGCTACCTGGGCACATGGACTGCCAGCTCTCTTTGAATTCCCTTTTTCACTCACACACAAGGGTCTGCACATTCAGTCCTCACTCTATTTGTATCAAATACAGTCCTCACTGTATTTGATTGACTTGCTTGGGAAGTTCATGCAGAAATGTTTGAACACCAGGCTCCTAAAAGGAGTTTGAGCTGTTACAAGCATTGGTGTAGTGATCTGTGAGAGTTGCTTGACTCCATTTTCTTTTGGCCCTTTGCCTTCATCCAGCTCCGGTGATTTTGTCCAGTAGGCCTTAATTTGCCTCTTTGAGGCCATGCACAAGACTTAAAATACATATGAATTTTGTGTTGATTTCTCTCACAAAAGTGATTTTTATCTGAAAAACTTAGAGTTATTTCCATGTGGCAGTGAGGGATTAAGGAAATGACAGCCTTGGTCTCCATGTGTGCACAATTACAAGCTGTTAATATGTGACCGAAAATTCCTTATAAGTTAATCTGAACAGTTTTCACTAAAACTATGTGATTGTTTATTTCCAAACCAACCTTGATACATTCCTGTAATTTTTTTATCATAAAAACATTTGACTTAGCTTTCTCTGTTTATTACGGAGTAAGTGTTCTCAGAAGATGTTGGGGAAGGAGACCAAGAGGGTTTTTGCCAAAAGAGAAACAGTGAATTTGAGTGACCAAAATACCTTTGTCACCAGCTTCTTGCTGTTTTATGTGATTCCTCTGCTCTAGATAAATATTTATAGGAGGGGAAATTATACTTAAGAAACGAAGGCAGCAGAAGTGCTGAGGCTAGGATTTCCAGGAAACAAATCTTGCCCTCATTTCAATCTGCTGCAGAGTTACCTTTCTAAAGCAGAAGTCCAGTTGCTCCCCCAGCTGCCTGTGGCTTCTCCCTTGTGGCTGCCTTCCGCATCACCCGTTGCAGGGAGCAGCTCTGCGGTCTGAGGGCAGAATCCTATTTCCCTTCTTCTCTAGCGTGCTGATTTTGTGGGAATCAGGGAGGTAGATGGAGTATCTGTCGCAAATTCTCACCAGTCTCTTAGTGTTCCCTACCCTACCCAAAAAACATTTGCTTTTCTCCATCTGTGTTGGAGAAGGGATAGAGTGAACCTTTATCCTCCAGATCCCTTACTGAATCTACCAAATGAGGGTAAAAATATTTACATATTTGGCAGAGTTGTGTGGAGGATGAGTTGCTGAGCACCAGGTACTGCTTTCACACAGAAAAAGGCTCTGCTTTGCTAAGTAGGTCCAAGGATGATTTTTGAGATTTGCAAGAGAAGTAATGTGCTGCTCATTGTGAAGGAAGTTGGAGAAGCTTGCCCTGGGAGCTTGTTCTGAATAGTGAAGAATGTATAAAGACTAGATAAGGCTCCAGTTCAGCAAAGCAGGAAAATGTATGTTTAACCTTAAGCACCTGCGTAATCCCATCCCCATTCAGAAAAGCACTTAATTTTAAGTATGTGTTTCATTCCCATTGTAGCTAACAGTAATGCATCACAGTTAAAGATCACCACAGGCTTACATGCTTTCTTGAATAGTGATGAGATTATTCACATGCACACAAATAAACCTATGTTTCTGCGCTTTTCAGAGTTAAGGCCTCACTGCTTAAAATACATATTTCTTACTCTCTAAGTAGATTTTTATGTTGCATTTAAATTTACCTCTAAAAGATGCCCCATTAAAAAATTAATATGCTTAATAAAATATAATAAATAATAACAAATATTATGTTTTTCAGTCAATAGTATTGAAATTTCAATATTGCTGTTTTAATTTAATGGAAATTTTATTTCTAATAGATTGCAAGACAACAGCAGCAACTTCTGCAACAGCAGCACAAAATCAATCTACTGCAGCAGCAAATTCAGGTCAGTGTATTTTATTGCTCTCTTCTGATTATACTTAAGTTCCATTTATGGAGAGGGAAGGGTCTAAAATAAAGCAGCCACACGCTTTAATAACAAGCCTCAGTAAAGATGCTCTTTATGGGCGTTCCTTGTGTCCCAGAAAATTATTGTCAGACATCTTTTTTGGTGCAAGGAACTTTTTTGGTGCAAGTTTTCTTCTGAAAGTTATGAACTATTTTTAAATCTCACCATCTTGTCATAATTCTGAAATCTGCAATCAGTTTGACTTGTATTGTGTGAAGTAAAAACAGAGTCTCAATTACTGTTGGAGGAATTCTGTATTCTACAAAGGCAAAATTGAGACATTGAAGCAGTACTAAGTCCCTGGCACCAGTCTGTTCATGTATCAAGACCCACAGGTATATGTGTTCCAGGTGCCTTGGAGTAATTATAACCTTGTGGATCTGGAAATATTCTGGAGATATTTAATTATCTGTACTTGTACTCAGAACATGGTTTAATTTTGTGCACGTATACGTGGGTAGGGAGTGACATGGATGTAGGGGCATTGTTGGCGTGTGACTGTATTACCTTCTCTGCTTCCCTCTTTGAAAGCATTTCCATGGGCCTGTTCACTGATTGAAATATTTCAATTTGGTCTGACAGATGATTGTGCTGCCAATCATTTCTTATAAGCTTGGGCTATCCATTTCTTTTCCTTAATTAGCTGATTGCTATGTTACTAGATGCCAAAACTGAAGTTTTTCTTTCCCTCATCCCAAAGGAATGCTTGTAAATGCTTTTGAAAATGTTGTAATATAGTCTTGGTTACACTTTCAAGGAGTTTATTTAACAAATACAGATGTGTTAATACCTTGTAGGAGAGACACAATTGAATTGTAAAGCACCATTACTGTTGTTGCCTATTAGGAGACTGTGTGTGCTCATATTAGGTGCACATCAGGGATGAAAGAGATATTAAGAATAGTTAAAGGAAACAATACACTCTCTTCTCTAAGTGTTATTTGCAAATCTGGCTTCAGAAAGCAAAAACTAATGTAAAAACATCTTAACATAAAAGCTAATACTGAAACCTAGCTTAGTCTACAAAACAGAAGAGTTATCTACATGAGAAATTTCTAATTTTTAAAATTCCTTCAAAACTTAGGAAACAGAGGAATTTTTTTTTGTTGTTTCTGTTTGGAGAATTGTAGCTATGTTTGGCTGGGAGTACCTGCTCTGTAGTAAAAAGTTCAAAGGTACTTTATGTTTCACTTCAGTCAATACTTTCCAGCAGCTTTACCCTTCCACTATCTCCAGGGAAATGTGGTTTTAGAATTCATTCTAAAATAGATTGCAGGTTCATTTTCTCATTCAGTTCCATCTTTCCTCTTACATAGTGCTGAGCCCTCCACAAGTTTTCTTTCCTGTCCTTTCCAAATACATGTTTCAATTCTGTTCATCTGAGCTAAATTATTGCTTGGTGACTCGTCCCTGTATGTGCTTCCAAATGCTTGCAATATATGGTACTCTTATGCCATAGTTCCTCAGTGGTTTGGCCTCTTTATTTATTCATGATTTTTACATTAACTTGAGTCTAATCACTGTGTTTGAGGCAGTGAGGATTGTTTCTTCTCCCAGCTGGTCAGACAGATTGGTAGGGGCTATCTCATGGCCCAAGGAACCCTGTGGGCTCCAGTAAGAAGCACTAGGCACGCTGGGCACATGCCTGGTCAAACATCCAATGGTGTTACGGGGAGATTACTAAAAGAAAGTTTCCTGGGAGAATGTCTTCTAGGCTAAACACCAGCTCACATAGTCCATTTGCTTGTGAGCCAAGTGGTCCTGCTTTGTTTCTTTGTTCTGTCTTAATTTTGTGGCAGGTTTGGCAGCCAGCAGTTGCTTGAGAGAGAAGTTGCTAAGTTGCCTCTGCAGCTGTGGTAATGGGTTTGCTGCTGTAGAATTAGTTGTGAGTTATGTTATTATATGTTACAGTTTGAGATGTGTAGTTCAATAAGGGCTAGAGCTGGGATGGAGGCAAAAAAGGGGGCAGGTGATAGAAATTGTGCTGTGCTGTGCTGGTTCTCCCAGATCCCCTCCTACCATCATTTCAAGAAGCTACAATACCAGCACTGAAGTCACACTGGTGACTCTGGGTGGAATTCATCATATCAAAAATAAGTAACTGCAGTACAGACTCTGTCTCAATTAATTATCCAGATTGCTCTTGTAGTGAGCAGTGAGAAGCAAAGTGAATAGTTTCAGGATACAATTTGTCTTGTCCTAAAGTAGATATTTAAAATACATCAGATAAATTGTTACCTAAAATGGTTGTTTCTCTCCATTAACTAAGAAGGATATACATGTCAATGCCTTTAGCGCAGAGATCTGATGAGATGAGGTGAACAGTGCTCTCTATGTCTTGAAGGGAAAACAAAATTTCTAATAAATGTTTGCATTTACATACATAGTTTTTGGGCCTGGTAGAATTTGCAGCTCTGTCCCCAATAACTTGATTTTGTTTAGAAGGTTTGTTCAAAAACACTCTTGAGCAACAATTTTGAGGAAACAGTGATTACCTACAGAGAATGCTTTGGGCTCTTATCTGTGCTTCGTATTCGTGGGAAAACAATAGTACCCTTGCCTGCCACTCCCCTTCTGAAGAGATTACAAAATGTGAGCAGCACCGGTGCCAGTTCCATCTGGGCAATTCATGGCACAGCTACTTGCAGCAAGTACAGCATGTTCTCCAGGATGGGGGAGAGGGGCAATGCTGATGCAATGTTTTCATCATGAGACACACGGTGTGTCAACTGTCCTCTCCCGAGGTGCAGTGTTAATTCTTGAACAAGAGTTTCTGTGAATAACTGCACCCAGTTTAACCATTTAAGCAATTAGAAATTGCTTTAGAAGGGTCTTATAATATTTCAGCCACATACAAAATTTAAAATAATTTATATTAAATAATGTGTGTAACTTTTCCTGGAAAACTACTGGGTTAATACTGAGGATTTTCATTACTTAGTATTTAATATTCATATTGTGCTGCATATTATCTATTTATATAATCTTGAGAAATAGTTTCATTTAATTGGTGAAAGTTTATTTATCTATTTATTTATTTATTGTTCATTGTCGTCATTGATGTTGTTTTGAGACCATTTACTGGTGCATCTTACTCCAGACCTGTTATACATCCAAAACTTTGTCAATAATCTATGAGCAAAGAGCATTTTATCTAGGCTTAGTGTATGAAAATAAGGTAGGTATTTCAAGATTACAGAGGTCATTAAATGTTCTGCATAATCATCTCATGTTTTCTACTTGAAGCTAATGTTTCCATCAGGGTGCATGTGTTGGGGAAAGCAGTTTTGTTGGCTAAAGAGAGTGAGAATCTGGACTTCTCTTCAGTCGTGTCTCTGATTATCAGAAATTTGGCAAATCATTTCCTTTTCCTCAATTTAAATGTAATGTTTTGAGAATCTTAAATGAAAATTTTCAAATAAATGCCATGTATTATTACTTTTCAGCTCAAATGTTCATAATGTTCATCAACACTCTTCTGCAGAGGAGTCCACAGAGATGGGAGGAAATCTTGTATGCCAAATTAAGTTCTCCGTTCCTCAGAGCTGTGCAGAGAAATCATTGCTTTCAGCGGAAATTAAAGTTGAGAAAATAATGTGGGGCAAATAGGAGCTCACAGATCAATCTCCAAGTTGATTAAGATTTTGTAAAATACATGGGTTTTGTTTGTTTAATAAAAAAAATTCATTCTGAAGTAGAGGGAACAAAATTGGACTAATTCAAGAACATCTTAGTCTATGTGCTTCATAGCTCAGCCCATGTGCTTCTCAGCCTTCAGTACTATGAAAGTGAAAATCTCTAGGAATAAGTGAAAAAGCTGGTTAAAGAAGGAATTTGGTAGTATATAATGAAGATTAGATTGGAAAAAGGGAAGACATGCATTTATTAAGTGTTTCCAAACCAGGGGTCCTGAAATCCTTCTGAATTCTGTGCCTCATTACAAGAATTGAGTCCTTTCAGAATGAGGCTTGGCGACTTCTGAGCCCAGCCGTGCCCAGCTGAGGAAAAAAGGTGGATCCCACTGATGCTTGGAGCCTGTTGCTCCAGAATTTCCCTCTGAGTATGGGGGGGGTGTGTGTGGATTTTAGGGATGAAAGTCTTTAGGGCTTCCCTTCTCTTGTGGGTAGGTTTCATTACATCAAGTCCTAAATTGTGGCTGAAATCTTTAAAAGGGACAGTGATGGTTGAGCTTTTCTGCAGAAATATGTGATAATTGTGAAAGATGATCCAAGCTGCTTTTGTCTATTTCACTTCACCTTATTCCTCTTTACTTAATGCCATTGCAGAGAATTTAATTTTCTGTTTGAATCAGTACAATTTCCATTGCATAGAGAAACTTGTTTCCTCTGCTCTCGTAAGTATTCTGTTTTAATTCAGCCACTGGAAATTATTCCTAATATAATTTTTTTTCTAGTTTTAATCTATACATTCATGCTGTTCTACTTTCCTATAAATGTTCTTGCATTTTCTTTTTCCCTCAAATAGAATGAATGTGATTACTGTGATAGTAAACAGACAAAAGAATAGTAACATAAAATTAAAACTACTTAAACTGTCTTTGAATAGGAATAATTTGAGTCATAAGTAAAACTTAAGATACTGAACCAATGAGTCTCTCTTCTTATCCATGATTTACTACTGACAATTGAGGTACCTGGTGAGCTGAATAAGGGCTATCTCTTTATGTGAAGTACATGTCTAAAGATCAGGAATAACTACATTTCACATTAGCCTTCATAGCCTCCCTGACCTGGTTAATTAATTTTTTGCTAGGATAATAATAGTAGAATAGATTTAAAGATATGCTTCATCATTAAGTATGTAACTGACCTCCAGTTTTAAGAGCTGAACCTTTCATTTATTGCCTTTTGGAGACAGGTTAAAGCTCCTTGCTGAAAATGCACAAGCTGGAATCCAGTTATTGTCAGCTCAGTTATGCTCTCTGAGGTTGTCTCTCTTTGTAAACTCTATTTAGTGTAGACGAGCAAAAGCAATGGCAGTGCTACTGTTCCAGCACTAGGGAATATTCTCCTCAACCTTTTTTCTTCTCTCTCTCTTTCTCTCTTTTTTTTTTTTTTTTTTTTTTTTTTTTTTTTTTTTTTTTTTTGATCATGAAACTGATCCCCTTCCAGCGAGCTCTGCACAGAACCAAATAAAGCCATTGAAAGCAATTTGATACTTCTATTGGCAGGGTACGCAGATCAGATACTCCCTTGAAAGAGAGAGAGGGTTATAAACAAAGCTTAGAAGTCTAGGAATAGCCCCCAGCTTCAGCAAACCCTTAAAATATTTTGTAATTGTATCTTCAATCATGAATTAGCCAGGAAAAACAGACCTTTTTTGCCTTTATATTTCACTGCTGTATGCTGTTTTTAATTGCCCACAGGCACACTGTTGTGATCTTCTTTGGAAGTTTAAAACCAGGATAAAAATGCAAATCTAATTATTTCTTTTATCTAATCTAATTAACTTTTACAAGTAATGATAGATGCACTGCAGCCTCCATCAAACATTTTAATAATGATGTTTCTGGATTAAAGAATAGGTAAAAGTACTGTAATTTATTAGCAGTCAAGATTATGGCAGTAGAAAATGTAAAATATTGTGGTGGTTTAATAAACTATAGCTGCAGTTTATTAATTTACAGTAGAAAGGATGCATTTCCCTTAAAACCCAGTTTGCTTGTGAATTGATTCCCAGCCGTCACTGGTATATATTTTTACTGTTTTTTAAGCAGCTCACTATTAAAAATAATATATATCCAATTTCCTTCTGCAATGCAGTTGTGTGCAGTTGGAAGAGAGAAATAAATGCTGTTAGATGCCTGTAACTTGTAGCTGGCTGCTAAATTGCTGATTGCACTTCACGGGGCTCCGCCGTAGGTGGGGCACCACGGCTCCTGTCCAGCTTGTAACTTGCCTGCTGTAAATTGAAACTGATCCAAAGGAGGAAAGACAAATATGCTAAACATCAAAGTCAAATGTTTCATATTTTATTTATTATTACATACTGGCTTATTAACGTCTTCTAAAGCCCTTATGTGATAATTACTCAAGCAAAAGTTCTATTATCGGCCAGCTTTTCCCAGTAAAAGGCATCTTCATGGCTGGCTGGCTTGGAATTTTCTCTGTCAGCTGTGAGGAAAGAGAAGTGATGTAGGACCTTTGCCTTCTCTGAGCAGCACATGCTATAATAAGTATTCTGGTGATACTCTTTATCCCTTATTCAATCTCTTCCATACTACAAATGCTTTGGCATAACAGCGTGGTGGTGGGAGAAAAGTCACAGTGTGTGAAAGGTTCATACTCTGCTAGTTGTAGGCTTCTGATCTTACTCCTTGGTCTCCTATTTGCAAAGATCCTAGCTGCTCTACCCCTGAGGCCCTCAGTCCCTGGAAACGAGTTTTATCCTGGCAAAGCAGAATATAGTTCTAGATTTGACTCTTAAAACTGTATGCAATCATGAGGGGGGCGGGGAGGATGTGTTTTAAAAAAAAAATTGCTGTGACCTTTTAAGAGTTAAATTAGCTGTCTTGCAGTTTTCTAATTCATTATATGACTTTTTTTCCTTATTTTGCCTACCCAAGTCTAAACAAATTGTATTTAATGCAAAAATTAAGCCTTGTGTATCTCTTTCATATGACTTCTCTAATTATAGAGCAGTAAATGGTAGAATAGCATATGTTAGCAACATGAGCAGCAGTCTATGAAATGAGCTACAAGTTAATAAAATGATCTTGTGGTGGTGTTGGCCAAATGTTAGCACACATGTTTCAAAAAGTGTTATTTCAACAGACTTGAAGAATAGGACTTTGGCACATGGGTGCCGAACATGATCTGATGTGTGGAAATTAGTAAAACCAAAGTAAATGTCATTGTTTCTTGGGCTCATGTTGGTGCAGAAAATGGTAGTAGCTGTCCTCCCACTTTCCCTCTCCCACGAGCGTTTTAAAATTGGAAATGAAGACATAGGCATCCCCAGTTCAAGTCCTGCTGCATCGTCTGCTTGGGGCGTGCTGTGCTGCATCCTCGCCGGTGGCTTAAGGGCTTGTTCTCAACTGTGCCTGTGCCAAAGCCAGAGGCTAAAACCTCTCTTGATTCCATTCAGCCCAGACCCTTCTTCTACAGGCTTCACTTACGAAGAGCCTATGATTTGATCCTTTTTAATTTAGAGGTAGATCATAACCAACTCCTGAATAACTGCAGAGGATCAAGCAAATATTTGCTGCCCACCTGTGCTACTGCTTGGGGGTCACTCTTGGCTGGTGCTCTGTCTGTTCCAAGCCAGTGTGGAGCGACTGTCGTGGCTGAGCCAGGCACCCTGGTGTAGCTCCCAAGGAGTTTGGCAGAGCTGATGACTCTCTGAACCTCTCTGGTGGCCTTCTGTCAGTCTGGTGATGTACTCCTTTCAATATCAGTATTTGGGGTAACACAATAGTACTGTGCTATTTGCTCCAGCACAGAAAACCGGTTTCGTTCCTAAGTGGCATGTGCACAAAGTAAAATGGATAACTGGGCGTGGAAATGGTGCCAACTGGCAGCCCATCCAACAGGACTGATCCTGCTCTTATTTGCTTGAGTAATACCCACTCAGGCAGTTGTACTAAGTGTTGCTCACATAACTGGGCTTCGCAGAAGTGAGCGCCTCTTGCAAGGAAGGACTCACGCTAGCAGTATTGTGGTTGGAATATCAAAGGTATAAATGCGGCAGGGATTTTAGGGAATGTAATTTGTTTCATTGGACAAACAGATGTAGCTGGAAAAAACAGGCAACCATTTGGGCACGCCAGCTCTTTTTCATGTCTTACATCAGTGTTACATGGAAACATATCCCAGTACTGACGGGAACTGCTTGAGATATTGGCCTTTCATTTCTAATTAGTTACTTTTTCAGGGATGTTTTTTGTGATTGACAACCATGTGGTGCCCAAGAGGGAAAACAATCAAGTTTTGCATTGCTTTTTCTTTTCTTTTCTTTTTTTTTTTCTTTTTTTTTTTTTACCCCTGCCACCTCTACTATTTGACACGCTAATCAGGAGATACTGAAAAAAAGAAAAAAGTTAATAAAATTCAGTATAGAAATGACTTGATTTATGGAGATATTTAGATATACAGGCAGGGCTGGAATGTGGTGATATCAGAGGTCAAAATTTCTGTCTGCAGAAGCAGGTACTTGGAGGAAAATGATGAAGTACAGCCCCACATTAAAAAGGCCAAAAGCATATAGCAAATAAATTGTAAACTACTTGAAATCTCACAGTAAAAACTTAAATTTGTCAGATAAACTAAATTCTGGCCTAAGGAATCAAAGCATTTTTTAGTTGTGATTGCGGGAATATTCCAGAATGTGGGCATATTACTGAATCAATTTGAGCATAAAAACTTATTTTTAATATACTTAATATCATGACAGCAAGGAAGAAGTAAGTGCATTGCTCTCTGAATGCATTCAGGAATTATGAATTCACATAAAGAAAGGAGTAGTATGTGCAATCCAGCAAATGAGCAAACTAGATGCTGTTTAACATTTGGTATATGCTTGATGGCATGTAAGTAAAAGTAAAGTGAATGAATATTCCTAATATTCACTGTTTTATGCAACCAGCTAATCCAGACACTCACAAAAATGTCAAAGCATAGTTCTCAAGGAAGATGAATGGCCTTGCCTGGGATTTACCTATCTTATCTTAAAGTTGTTAAAGTAAGGAAAAATTGGTTTATGACTGCAGTTTACATGCTATTTCCCTTTGTCTGTGACATTAGAAACCCCTCTCCTCAAATAATTAGAAAATATAGTGGCTTGTGCAGTATGCAAGGCTTTTGCTTCCTTGAAAGAACTAGTCTTTAATATAAATCTTGTATATATCATCTTCAGCAAGTTGGGCATTTGCACAGCTTGGGTAAATTATGTCTATATTGAGAATCTAGAAGTTACACAGTGTGCATTCCATACTTGAGGGATGGGAAATAAAAATTGATATACTGTGTGGCACATGATATAACACAGTGAAATATCTTTTAAATTCCAGAGGGATGCACTGACATCACCACGGTTAATTCACATGCAGTTAACTCCCACAAAAAGTTATTAACTTTAAATTGAAATTTGTAATCATTCAGTAAAAAGAAAATAAATTATGTAAACAGTGTACAATGGTGCATTATGAAATGCTGAATTAGTCTTATTCACCCACCCAAAATGACAGCATAAGAACCATTAAAGTTGTAACACCAAATAATAAAAGTGAAGAACTTCACAGTTGATGGTGAAGCGTGAAATCTGTCTTGAGACACACCACTGTCACACAGTATGGAAAGGCATTTCTGAGTTAGGAAACTTTATTTCAAAGTAATGTATTAGGCATTTTTATTCTGTAAATGAGAGATTAACCAGTTGGAGGAATATATGTTTAGCTTGTCTAGCTCAGGTAGACAAATGAGTTGCATGGCCATTTGTTACAGGTAACAAAATAGTGCAATATATACCTAATAGGCTAAGCATAGACTGAGGTTCTGTACTTGACAAAGCAATGTATATAATATAATATATAGAGATAAACTGTACTCAGAAGAGGGGCCATGGCACTTGTTTTTGCTCTGACAAGGAGTGATTGGTATGACGAACGCCACTATCACGTTTCTAGCTTTGCCTTTTCCATCTCATTGAATTTTATTGGTGATATATTTTCAGGATACTCATCTCCTCTGTAACTGCATATCTGAGTGTCTCATAAGCTGAAGTGTATTATCCTCACAACACTCTTTTGAGGCAGAATAAAAAGCATATAGATATTTGGGGGCATCTAATTTTAGATATCTAATTTGGGTGACTGAATTAGGACTTTTGGCTCCATATATAAAGCAGTCCAGGTGCTGTGAATTACCTTCTGTTGATTAGACAACGAGGTTCCTAATTTAAGCACCTTAGCTAAATTTCCGAAGTGACTCAATCCAGTTCTTATATGAAATTTGACAGACTTGAAATCTGTGGTTTCAGAATTCATAGGGTGGTTCTCTATCATCTTGATCATATTTTTTATCATGACTTTCTGTCAACTTATCACTTGCCTTAACTTACTCTGTTGGAGCTTTTAGTCAGAGTGAATCCACTTGAGCCATAGAAATATTCCTTCCTCTCACCCACTGCCCGACTGCAAATGAAAATAATTTTGGGCAGTTTGAGTCTCCTGTGTGGCTGAGCTGCTGACCAAAAGTACAGCCATTGTCACACACAAACAGGCAAGTGGAGAAGCTACTCCCACTGAAGACTGTAGTTTCCCAAATCCACGTATTTTCCTTAGAGATGTGGAACAAATTCTGTGGCTGTGAAACATCCTTTGAACAGTGGCTTTATTGTGGAGAGAAAATAAGTTTTTATTCAAAGAATGCCTACACTTCTTGGCGGTCCCTCACACAGTTTGTAGGTCATTCAAGACTTGAAACAGACTTAAATAATGTTTTTTATTTAATCAAAATGGCTGTTTCTAAATGGGGATCTTACATGCCACATTTTAGGCCAGAATATATTTTTACAGCCAAGTTATAAACCTCTGAAAAAGGGGACTTATAATGGAAAGGTTGACACAACGTTAATTTTAGTGTTGTAAATGCAATGGTATAATTTTGGAAAAAAGCCTTTATAGCTCTGCTAAGATATTAATTGCAGGAAATTACAGCATATCCTATTAAAGTATTATGTCAGTGACATACATAGCATATAACACCTTTGCATATTCTCCCTTGTTTTCACAGCAACATTTTGCATTTTGATCTATAAAGAGTAGGTGGATAAAGTTGCTCAGAGTTTCTGATCACTTTTGCTCAAGGGGAAAAATCCACCCTGGGGTGATGCTTGCTTATGGCCAACTCTAGAAACTCATCTTCTGCTACCAGGTAAATCTGATATGGGCATTGAGGAATTAATCAAATACTGCTCATATGAAAGCCTTTGTTTTGTGGCTTGTGGACCAAGGTTTTTAATTTGAACCCAATTCAAATCAGGTTTAGCCAGGTTCTTTCCAAAATAAAATTTTTGCTGACAATGGCTTACTTTTAATTTACTTACACTTTCAGAATCATTCCTGGTTGTTCTGTGGATGCATAGTAGACACAGTCACTTTCCTTTTTGGTTTCTGTTCTCTCAAGTATTCAGAAATGCACTTTATGTTCGTGTGGTGGAGGTGATGGTGTTGATTCCTACTAAGCTGAACAATGTAAACATATACATTGCATTTTACAGTTTTTGTTATTAAAAATAGCTTATTTATTTCATTTCTGTCACTGTTAGGATTGCAGGGGCATACTGTAATAGTATCATGTTTTCTTGCAGAGGTTTGTTTTTATAAAGTTATTATTTATTAATATCTTGATTTTAATATGCACTGAATTGTAGCCAGTTTAAGGATGGATATTTTTTAACTGTGGTTTCTATTTTTAATAGAAATTAACTATTACTGCATCAGATTTTTTCTGACTTCAGATCTTCAGGGCAAGTGGACCACATCTTCATATTTGTGAAGCACCTCATGTTGAGGTCATAATCCTGCCTGATGCTTTTCATTGCCACTGTGGCACGAATTTGCAGTGAGGAATATAAATAACAACATGCACAGGGTTTGTTAAACGGGATCTGTATGTATAAATGGGATCTGGAGTCTTGATATTTTATGGCTTCCCCCTTGACAACAGTAAAATGTGCACGATTCTTTATACAAAAAAATAAAAGTCCTGACTTGTGTAGTTGATGAGTTTTAACAAGACGGGAGAAAAGGCCTTCTCAAAGACCCCACCGATATGCAAGTTCATTGGACCGTTGATGTTTTCCATTAATTGCAGGGCTTTAGCATATAACCATTAACTATATCTGGTTTTACTTATCAAATCCAGAACTGCTTTTTCTCTGCCTGCTGAGCAGGGAAAACTCCATGCTGTACCAGTTTCTTTTTACTTGGGTCTCCAAGTATCATCAGGATTAAAGCTGTCAGAACAGTCAGCCCTCTTTATTTTGTGGTTTTCAATACAAAGCGTAATATTGTTGTTGAGAAATGGCAGGCTTTCAATGTGTTAGCTAAAAATTGTGGAGTGGACAAAATAAAAAAAAAGGCCCCTGTTAATAGCAGGCATTGAAGTATTGCTTTCACCATTCCAGGGAAAGAAGATACAACTCTGCACTTTAATTTGTTTTTATTCTACACCAGTAAATTTTCTGTATTGGCTTAATCCTACACTCAAGTATAAGGAAAAACTCACACTCAACTTAGTGAGTGTTTTGCTTCATTGAATGCAGTGCAGGGTGCCATTTCCTCAGCTGGTGGTGTTCATGTTCTTTCCATTTATGTCAGTCTAATACTAGAAGTACAGAATTAGGCCCTCCTTTTAAATACAAAAAGAGCTCACCTGGAAATGACAGCATTTCATTTTACTTTTTTTTATTAACTGTGAAATATTCCTCTGCTCTGTGTGTGAATTTATATTTGGGGATAAGAGTGTCCATCCACCACAGAGAACTCAGAGGTAGCTGACATATTGTGTATGAATATTTTTGTCTTGCATGTGTTTACTTCAGTTATCACTTTATGCAATTAAGTTCGATTTCTTTTTTAATCATCAGAATCCTTTTTCTTTTGTTTTATCCAGGACAACATAGATGTGTCTTTGTGATGACACTTTGTAAAGAACGGAAGTAAAATGATATCTTTATTACTTTCCTTTTGGTTTGTTTTAATTAGGAAAATATTCTCTTCCTATGCAATGCTACAAATCTATAATTGTATTTACCCTGTTGTTTTGCTATCAGTTGAAATATGCAGGCATTTTAGGCATAACTTTAGAAGGAACAGAATATAGTAGTAATTTATACAATAACTGATTATTATTGACCATTAAAGAGTCGTAAAACATTTCCTGTGTGAAATATATGTAGCATCAAATGTCTTTATTTCTGACAGTAAATGTTTCAGGTTTACTTCACAGATATTAGTGTTACTGCATAAAGGTGAAAACCTGGCTAAACTCTGCCAAAAAGAGGTGACTTCTTAATAAATGTGAGGAGTTGCAAGCAAAAGAAAAAAAACTTTAAAGAAAGTCCTGGGCTCATGTGTATATTAACCAGAGCAGATGAAATGATTTATTGGGTTTTATACACAATCTGTAAAGGGTAAGCATTGCTAACAGAATGAGTGGCAGCCTCAGGGAGCTGAGTAGCCCCCAGGGACCAGCCTTTGTTCCTCTGGACTTGACAGACATGTGTCCCTGTTAAATGAGGGCTTAATTTCTCTCATATGTGCACAATTTCCAAGCTCAACAAAGGCAGCCAGGACCGGAGCTATTTAAAAGAGCCAGCTCAGGAGGAAGCATTCCTGGAGAAAGGGGATGCTAAGGGGCTAATTACTCACCATAGTTCAGCAACTGCTTTTTTTTCTTTTTTTTTTTTCCCTAAACAAGATCTATTAACATGGAACTGCCACTCACATTTTACATAAACATACATTAAAAGTACAAAGGTGTTATTTCTCTTTGCAAATTTGCCTTTTTAAAGGTCCTGGTTACTTAAAAAAAAAAAGAAAAAAAGGTTTGCTCATTTCATTTTGAGTCTGCAATGGAAATCTCTATCTCTTTAAGCTCTTGGAAAGATTTTTTTTCAAAATGCCCAGTGTCTTTCTCTTCTTTCTCAACCTCTCCTTTTCTCACATATCATAGTAGAAATTGTCATTAGTGCTTATTGCTTTATGTAACTATGATAATTAATATTGTCCAGATAAATAGTTCAGATATGTAAAACATATTAATATTTACTTAATTACATGTCTAGTGTGGTATGCTTTTAATAAGCCTCTCACTGCATATTTAAATATGTCTGAATATGTGTTTAAATATGTAAGAAGACCTTTATGGTGCCTTTTGTGTAGTCTAGTGGTGCTACCACTAGACTACAAGTAGGTCTTTTACACCCTTTTTCCAATGTGGGTTCAGGTGCCTCCTGTGTTACTGGCAGCTGGCATTCTCTGTGGAGAATAGGTCTATAGTTTGACAGATTGATGTAATTTATTTTTTTTTATGTGGAAAACACAATTATTTTCTTTGGATAGTGATAGAGAACTCTGTTGTTACCTTGAGAGAAAGATGAGCCATTCCAGTGCAACAGTTTGAAAACGTTGTGGTCACCACTGGCAAAGCACTTTGTCAAGAAATACTACGTGGTTTCAGGCTTATTTCCTACTCTGAAACAAACAGGAAACTCCCTTGTGAAACAGGCAGCCCTTTTGTTTTTCTCAATCAGAACATACTGATCCTCTTAAAATCAGAACCCAAACAGGTGGAAAAAAGTGTTTTCCCATTGCTCTGTAAAGTCATTGGCTGAACAGGCTTCAACAGTGCATAGGAGAAGGCTTTGGGATGTGTGGCATCAAAGCTTGTAGTCCATGCTCAGGACATGGTGCATGTACAGTTGTGAAAGCAGCAATTATAGAGTGACCTTGGTAGAAGCACTTGATTTTGGATCCATTTTGTCCTGTGATTTTTGTATTATAACCTTATTTTAAATTTCCTGTTCAAATGCCCCCCTTCAGAACCAATATAATATTTTATTTCCAGTATAATTATTACAGTTATCAGAATTTTTTTAAAATTAGTTGAGAAACTTACAGTCTCATGGATCTACATAAAAGAATTGTAATTCAAAAAGTATTAGAAATTTTTTTTATAAATTTTAGTATTGTGATTCAGTGTATCCATTATATAATCTAGGCAACATGAGTAGGTATCCTCATAGAATTAACTGAGTTTTTATCCTTTTAGCTTCTATTGTATGTATAGGAAGATGGTAAATGAGCAATCTACAAGTGGCAGAGTGCTAAGAACGAAACTAGTTTCAAAATTTTAAATGCTTTAAATCCTTCCAAGTAGACAATCCTCTAGCAATAAGAAGAATTAAAGACTTTAGGAGTAGCATTTTAAATGAAAAATATCTATTCCTTTTCTGAGAAGAATGGAATGGATGGTGGATCACTGGAATGGCATGTAGGACTCATCCTCTTTCCAGGCTTTACTTTTCTTTTGTGCTAAAGAAGGGGAAATAACAGTAGGAAGGAGAACAGTGTTCCTTAGCACTTGTTGAGAAGGGTTTTCTTAAAGCTGTTATTAAGTAAATAATCTTCTATTCCTTCTCACTAAATAAATGAATTCTGATGGGACAGAAGCCACAAACCTGTCCCGGATCCTACCTACCTCTGCAGATCAGGAATACCTCCACAGAACAGTACATCTGTACATCTGCCTTCTTCATCCTGGAAACAGATGTACAGCTGTCAAGGCTTAAAGTCACCCATTTATTTCCTTTCTCCCTAGAGATGACAAAGTACATAACACTCATTGAGCTGCAGCATCCAGGACCATTTAGATATTAAGACTACAAAGGCCTATATTGCAGGGTGAAATCTTGTCTGGATTAATACACTGCTTCAGAGGAAGTTAGAGGAGCTGCATGTATGCAGGGACACTTGGTCGTTATAAGGCCCGGGGAAAATGGTTTAACCTGGATTCCATGTAGATTCTGACTAAGCCTTTCTCTAAAGATTTGTTTTCATTTTCTGGAGGAGGAGGGGTTTCTTACTAAGAGACTTTCTTTCCATCCGATTAAGAGAAAGCACCTCCTAATCAGAAAGGAAGGTCCCACACAGATTATCTTCTTGTCATGCTATGACAGGACCCAGATTTCACTGAGGCTTTTGTGAAGGGCTGCGGAGAGTATTAAAGCTCTGGCTCCACAGTACTTAACTTAGGCTTTTTTACAAGAGAGAAAAAGAAGATGAACTAATGCTTACTGTTACCAGCTAAGAAAGAACTTCTATGCCTTTGCTGCATTGTTGTCTGGTTACTAGAATGAAATGTAAATCATATAAAAGTTGCATATCTCTCTACTGAAGAAAGAAGGAATAATCAACACTTGTCACATTCTTGCTGCCTGGCACTTTGACTCAGTGTTGCACTTCTCATTTCTAAGATATTTTTCTATATTTACCAACAGCCACCATTATCTTGTGTATTTGCAGCTTATGTTCATAAAATGCTTCTAATGAGTGCAAATTTCATAGTCAATCTCCCTGTTTGTTTCCTGTGTTTAGAATAGCATTTAGTTTTAAAGAAAAAAAAGTCTATGCAATCCCTGAAACCAAGGCATTTTTAACCTTGATTTCTGAAGGAAAGAATGTTCAAATAGCTGGACTGTGTCAGCTGGCCTCTCTGTCAGAGTTCCAGCTGAAGAGCTTTTGGACACAATAGATATTTAGGTAATGATATTTGAGATACAGGAAAAAGTCTAAAAAGGTAGTGCTTCCAGTTAAGTTTCATGAAATTAGTGACCCTGATAAAGCCTTTGAGCTTGTCCTGGAAGTAAAGGTTTTAGACTAACCTGTTCCCATATTAGGACTTATATTTAGAATTTACTATTAGAATAATTTAATTGGGAAAGAGATGTTAAAATGCTGTAAATTCAGGTAAAGTTTTGATCTGGCCTTATACTTTAATAGACAGCAAAGAAGCAAAACTCTGTGTTTGCATCTCATGCAAAACCATGGGAAACAAGCACTCACAATTCACACTTACCAAACTACTTGTTCTAGATAGGCACATGCTTCCCATGGAAACAGAGCCTTGGGTATTGAGCAAAATAATGCTCTCTTTTCTTCTTTGCAGGAGGTCTGTGCATGTCGAGAAAAGAGAATGAAAAAGATTTCATTTGTGGTGATACATTTCATCTCAGCCTACATATTTTTTGCAAATTTACCAGTTAGAACTTTGTTTGGAGTTTCAGTGATTTGCTTGGAATACGCTGCACAATTTGAAAAAAAGATCTTACTGGGAGATTTTGCTCTAAAGAAACAGTCAATCTGTCACCTGCTGTAGCTCTCAGGTTCTTCCCTTTGTTATGCTGTCATTGCTGAGGCATAGTTAAAATGTTTTCCATTTTATGCACATGAGGTTTTGTGAAACTAATGCTTTCTGAATGTTTGGTGGCAGTACTATGAATTTGCTGACAATAGTCCTATATAAATTAGATTTATGGAACTGACTGAAATAATTGAGGTTTTGGTGCATTGGGAACTTCAATTATATTTTTGGATATAAGTTTCAATTCATTTATTCCTTTTTGTAATACTTCATACTCTGGGATCAAGTGTTCTATCTAACATAACAGGTGCAAGAGAAGTGCTTCCATTTCATTAGGGTATCACTATAGCAAAAGGGTTTCAGACAGATCTGTAGCTTCCATATTTATTACATAAATTTAAAATTATTTTTCAGTAATTTGAAGCTAGAAACTATTTGCCTTAAAATATACTGAGCTGTTTTTTGTGTATCTTAGGAAGGAGGTACAGCTTTGCCTGGACAAAGTCTGGTGCTTTGTCAGGTACTTCACTATTAATTTTTATCTCTGGTCTGTATTTTTCTCCTGACAGTTTGTACATTTCCCCCCATGTGTTCATTGACAGGTTTATGATAAACCTGTTTCTAATATAAAACGCTTCATTTTATAACCACACGAGTCCAGTTCCTCACAATAATTCGCCTGCATTCAGTGATCTTGTGCTAGGGAAGCTCGGCACACTTCCTAACCAGGAAAAGTGTAGTGTATTTGAGGAATGACTGGGGGATCTATCTGTTTTATTTTTTTTGTGATGCTTAAAATGACACAATATCCTGGAAAGATCTTAAACACTCAGCCGTAACTGTCAGAGGAACCACTTGCTGCTTCTCTTGGGCCGATGTCTCTAGATTCTCTGTTGGCTGATTTGATGTGCTTCCCAGTCCCTTTCCAGGATTTACATCCCATCTATGTGACTGTACTGCAAAAGTCCCCCACAGCCCGGTGGTGGGTGTTACCCTGTGAGTGAAATGGGTTAGTGTGCACCACAGAATTCATCCTGCTCAGCTCTTTGGGCCTCTCTTTGAAGGATGAACTAGATGTGAGAGGAATGGAGCACTGTCCACCTGACACAGGATCCAAACTTTGCTTGGATTCAGCCTGAATCCAGGACCATGCAAGAAGTAGCTGAGTGCAGGCTCAATCTTATGGAGGCACAGCAGGACATTTTAACCCTCACATCTAAAGATGGCCTGACATATACTGGAGTGTTACTCTTTAACCCAGCACTCACTCATTTATCACATCCTATATTTGCTGTGGCTCTTGGACTGGCACTTCAGATCAGAGGCATCTTCCTGGGGAAAGGAAGCCCTAAAGTTCCTGAAATCTCTTTGTCTCAGCAGGAAGTGCAGACATCAGTAGCTACATGATCTGATTCATTCTCAGTTTAGTGAGGAAAATAAGTTCACAGAAAAGGGGACATCAGAGCTGGCAGGAGAGTGAACAGGGAAACAAGTGCCTGGAAAAGGAGAGGGATTGCAGAGAGACCACTGAGGTGGGAAGATATTCCACTTTGAGGAGGGAGGTGTCACATCTTGCAAGCACAACTATGAAATGGAGTTTAATTGTAGGAGTTTTAATCCTTTTCCTTCTGAAATTTGCTGTTACAAAGGTTGTCTGTGGCATTATAGTCAGTTCTGTGAAGAGACCTTGCTGTAGTACGTGGCAACAAGAGGAAAAGGAGCTTCACTTTTAAGAGCTGTCAGCTTGGCAATTTGAGTAGAAAAGGAAGATACCAGATTTGTATTGTTAGCCTGATTACCTCTGGAAATGAGCTCTGTGCAGCTCTGCCGTTGAAACGCAGAGCTGCTCTGTGCAACTCTGTGTTGAAGTGCATGTGCCAGTAACTTTTCAGCCTGCTGGTGGATTTCAGTGGAATTTGATAGAAAAATAGATGTTTTAAGTGGAACCGAGTTTCTAAAATCTTGGTGAAAGCAGACAGCTAGATTGAGGTGAGGGATTTTTTTCCATACTCCTTCAGACAGGTTTAGTTTCTTAAATGTATATTTACATGAAAAGTACCTGTGTGAAGACTTGTTGAATGAAAGGATCCGAAAGAGCAGAGGCCCTATCAATAACACAATCACAAGAAAAGCTTCATTTAAAGCTTTCACCTCAGCAGACAGTGAAGACAAATTCCTTAAAGTCGCAAAATCCATTGGCTGTATTTGCTTTTAAACCTGTGAAACCTCTCATGTCCCTTTTTAACAGTTTGCATTTGAGAAGCAAATAGGGACTGGAGATATTCCCTGTTGTTGGTTGATCTATGACCTATGGCCTAATAGCATTTCCAAATAAAAGCTGCCTACTTGGAATAAATATTGCTGTGGAAAACATCTCAGGACTGGAGGACAAGAGAAATTGCTGTCAAATTATGATCTCAGGGTGTTTCCTGTAGTGAGAGAAAAGTCATGAACTAAAAATGTCTGATGTTTTGGTTTCCATTCAGTACTTCAAAGAGGGATTATTGGTGTTTTAGAGACGTATTTAAAATGCATATGTGAATACACAGGGGTATAAGTGAAAATATGGAGTAGCAGTAGAAAAAAGTTGTAACACCCTTGAGTTTGGGATAGCTTCTTTAACTGAAAAATCACAAGTGGATTATACACACATCATACCATCAAAGATATTGAATTTGTTTTGGCAAAAAAACATGAAGAAATATTAAGTAGAGTGGTGGGAAAAGCTGGAAAAAATGAAGAAAGTTCTGAATAATAAAAAAATACAGTATTTATATAGGTCATTCCTTTATGCTGACAGAAAATTTTACTGGGGAGTAGTTCTAGTCTTACATGGTTACAAGAACACGAGTTTCTTCTGACTAATTTTATAATTAATAGGAGGAGAATTGTAGGTGAAATAATGTAAGAGAGACCTTTACTGGGATGCATAGAGACACTGTAAAGGTGGGAAATAGATATGTATACATGACAAGTCTCTCTACACTGGGTGTCTAGGAAATCTCTTTCCACTGTCTGTTAGTGTGTTCTGTCATTTTTCCTTTGTGTTTTCCACTCTAATATTCGCAGTTTTGGAAAAGGGGTTAGTGGACAGTTGTTTGATTCATTCATTGTTTAAAAGGGCTTTGAAAATTAAAAGCATAACCAAAGGTCTAAGAATATTAAAGAAACTGAAATATCTGCACAGCGATGTTTCAAAAAGATTTGTTCTTAATGGTCTTCCATTTTAGAATACCCTGATTGTAAAATTTATTTCTTAAATTAAGAAAAAAAAATAGCTACATCTAATTAATAAAATCATCCCCCAATTCCAGCATTTAGTTCTACCGTATACCCAAGGTATTCTGAGTGGTCAAACTACCATCTGATCTTGGTTCTTGCATACACATACAAGGCATGAACTCTGCCCAGCTCTACTCTATCAGACCATGCTTTTATCAGGGATAACTATTGACAATATAAACCGTGAAAAGGAGAGAGATTCATAAGCTTCCTACCTGTCACCAGAAAAACAAGATTAAAAATACAGTTTTAGAGTGTGTGTCATTCTGGTGTTGCTGGTTATATGTAGTAAGCAAGTATCAGTGAATGGACATAGAAATAAAAAATCAAAGGTTTGGTAGATTCTTTTCGATTTACTTATAAATCTGAGCAACTGGTTAGGAAATACGGAAGAAAGCTCAGTTCACTGCTTAAATTAGCAATTGAATTCTTTTAAAAACACATAATCCTTTTGTTTAAAACTTATAAATAAGCCATTTGTGCTTTCTTGGAATTAATTTTTTCCCCTTGAACTATAATACACTGACTACAATTAATTGCAAGTCCCTGGGAGAGCTGAACTGAGGCTATTGGAATGGTACAGTTGTAGAGTCAATCCTGTTCAAATGTCGTGGATGTCTTGTCATGGAATGGATGATCTTGGACTCTTCAGTTACTATTGCTTCTAAGAAGCAAGGGATGTTCCTCTCCCTAAAGAACTGCAAAATCTTGCTAGATAAGACACAAAAGGAGGCCTATAAAAAGGAACTTTTATTTATCCTATTTTTCAGGCAAAAAACTCAGACAACTGAGTTGCTCAGGATCTCACAGGAAGCCAGGGAGGATCTGGGAATAGAACACAGATAACCTGAGTCTGAGTGCTTGGCTCAGAAGACCACTTTAAAATGTTTTAGAACTGTCTTTTTTCTATTAGGTAGGGACTGAAAAACGCGGGAGATATGAACTGGGGAACATGCTGGATACATAATAAATCTTCAGTGGATGTGCCTGGTACTTTCTAGGAGAGTATAAACTTGGTTGCTGTTTCAGGTATAGGTTAATATCACTTAGAATGTATCTCAGTACGCTGAGGACACACTGGAAAACACTAAAGAAAGGGAGTTTTTAGATTGCTAATGATTTCCTTTTAAGGAACATGTGACTAAGGGCTGAGACAATTTGCTACTGAAACTGCTTACCAAAAGCCTTTGAAAATTCCCTGTCTAGTTATTCACATAGGAAATATCTGGTTGCAGGCATACTTGGCTGTGCAGGCTTCCATGAGTACCCCATGCTTATGAAGCCTGTTCATTCAGGCCTTTGAATGGGAGCAGTCAACAGAAGGAGTAATTTTTGTGAAATCTTTTTAGGTATAAAGTGTATTTGCCTCTTGACTTTTGCATTTGACGCTTCATTGTGATTCATACAAAGTACAAAAGCCATATGCTACAGAGATAGATAAACACAAAGATGAAATATCACCAGTTTATTTAATTTTTAGTATCACTGATCCATTTTTTTTGTTTTTTTCACTAGTGATAGTATTTTTACTCTGTACCTGCCTATGAGTTTTCCATCTCTTAGGCTGTCAGTTTGTTATCCTTCATGAAAAACTATACTCACTTAAGGCTCTATTCTCAGAGGCTTTTGGAAAGTGGCCTGGAAAAATTGTTTGCATGGCTGTTAGCACTAGCAAAATCCCAAATTGTCTCTGTTAGTGAGTGTGTCTAAGCCTTCAGCTCTTTCCTATGATTTTCTGTAGTACTTGAGAAATATTTTATCTCTACTGCTCAACCATTAATACTAATCTGTTACTGGAATTCTTTTAATTTCACCCTTAGCAAGATTAATTTACATGCTTCAAACTTAACTAGAATGTATTTAAATGTCCGGAAAGTGATTTCCATGTGAGGCTGGCATGATTTCTGACTTTGGATCATCTAGCTGTTGCTTCACTTTGAATAATTCAACACAAAAATAAAGAAGTGGTTGTACAAATCCTTCAAAATGAAATCATCCAGTTTCCTAGAGCTCTGCTTTTTAATTATCCTTCTTTTTGCTCAGGGAATGGGTGAAAATAAATTTTGTGTGTGATAACTGTTATGTATATTTCAGAAAGATGTATATTCAACTTGCCAGAGAAATCCAATGCAATTATTGCTTCCTAAATTTCATTAAAATACCTTGAGCATCTTACTGATGTATTTTAATGTCCTGATACTCCTCAGACTAGCCTGGTTTAACTCTACCAACTTCCTGGGCACAGCTTGTGGCAGGAGCAATTAATTACAACAACTTTTTTTTCAGATGAAGTGGAAATAATTTAGACATATAATTCCAAAGTACACCTGCAAATGAGGCACCAAATTGTTTAGGTTAAAAAAATTGAACTTTCACTTTATTGCACCAAAAGCATGTGAATCACAAAAGTTTATTAATTTTTAACTAATAATAAAATGCTAAGCTTATTGAGGTTGTGAAGAAAAGGTAATAGATGCACACAAATATATAGATAGGCAGGATTTAAAATACAAATTCCAAAGGAGTGAAGAGATAAAGATAGTCTGTCCTTTTGCTTCACCAATTTTGAATGTAGCATCAGTTTGGAAATTTGCATGTAGGCTAGTTGTGTCTGTATATGTAGGCATCCAAGAGCTCACATTTAGAGAAAATCATAAGCAAAAATTTGCCAAGATAAACCATAAAAATGTACATAAATAGTTCATGTTTCTTACCACATTTTCTCTGCCTTTCTTCATGCAGACTATTAGATACCTTCTGAAATTGTTGTGCTAACTCTAGAGTGTATTGGTCTCCAGCATTTCAGCTTTAATTGTTATCTGTACAGCTCAGTGTGAGAGAACCACAAACATCTAATATAAATGAAGGAGGGGGGGAAATCTCATGAAAAGGAAGGTCTAGTACCAGAAAACTGACAGAAACATGAGCAGCTAATTGCTGTAGGCTCCTTACAACTTGGAATGACCTAAGGGGATATCAACAAATCACTTTTCACTGGAGTATAGTAACAGCAATGGCATAACAGTGAAATCACTGGCAAAAACTAGGGGAAAAATTCTTTTAAAGTATTGGCATTAGCATGTTAGTGAGCAACTCTTTTTTCCATTTTAATGGTTATTAATGTCTGTGCTTGTGTTTAACATCTGCAAACCCTCCCTTCCCACTTTTCTCCCCAAAACCCAACTGGTGGTGTGGTAACTGGATTTTATGTGTCTATCTCCAACTCCCTTATGAATCCTGAATAACTTTTCCTAATAGTGACACCCATAATGTAAGTTATTTGGCACTAATATTTATACATTTTTTTCTCCAGAAACTGAAGACACCCGAGAAAAAGGAGTGATTTTGTTTTAAACCATAAGAAATTAATTTTTTTCTTAATTGCATGTTCAAGGTTCCTAGTTTCTAAAAATAGAAGAAAATTGTCCAGAGTTTAAATAAATTAATTAGATAATTTTATAATCATTGGTGAAAGACAGCATGTAAAAGACTATGGAAATATCCCTAGTAAGGGGCATTCTTTTTTACATTTTTCAGAACTATCCAAACCCATAAGCTAAACCAATTTTTGAATGTGATGACAGATAAGTTTCCCAGCAATTCTATTTGGCCACTACTAAATATTTAGTGGTAGATTTTACATTGTTCACATGTTTTGTTTTCTCAGGGGCAGTACTGAACTTCAAATCTATCATCAGGATCTTTGCTAGGTAGCTTAGTTGAAGAAACAGATTTCTCTGTGATTTAACAATAATACTGGTTGAACAACATTAACTGGGCAATGTGCAGTGAACCATTTTACTTCGGGAAAACAATACTTTCTCCTCCTTCTCCTCTGTAACCCACATGTTGTTGCCATTGTAACTGATGAGAATTTGAACCTTTCCTGAATCAAACTTTTCTTCTTTCAACTCTGTTGTTCCATTTTAAAATGCTGCTGGTGCAGCAGTTACAGCTTGATTTTTGGAATACTATCAATGGATTTTGCCACGGTTGTCTGTCTTAAGGCACTTATTTCCAGTGCATCTCCAGCATCATGCCTGCAGTTTGTTTTCAGTGAACTCAGGCAACAATGTAAGTCTGTAACACAATTCTGGAATATTCTTTACATGCAACTCCCTGTGTGCTTTGCACAGAAACTGTGCCTGGCAGAGTTGTAGCACCACTGTGTTTTAAGTCTTTCTTTAAAGGCATTACTCTTTATTTCTACCAAATACTTGTGCAGGTAGAACTTTCCCAGTTTTATCAAACAGATTTTTTTTCCTGAGCCATCTAAGTGGAGAAAAAGAATTTTGATGTATATTCAATGACCATGCATGGTATCCCATTAATCTAACTATGAGACAGAGTTGCTATAGCTCCAAATATTTTATATCTTTGTGGAAAAAACCCTTTACATTAGAGACTAATAAAGACTACAATATATATATATATATATATATAAAGGGAGTCCATATTTAATAAATATTTGTAGGTGCAAATGTCTCACTATTACAGAATCCACTTTTGAAATGATCTTTTATTTTTAAATGATCTCATGCCAGCCACAGGTACAGCCATATTTGTGGTTTCCCCCAGATACTGAATGATGGTCTGTAGTGGGGTCAAGCGCTCTGATGACATTTTAACCATTGGAAACGAAAGAAAACATTTGTGGTGTGAAACAACAGCATATACTTGACCCTCCAAAGTATATCCATTTATAAATGGATAAAAGTGACTATTTAAAGCTGTTTTATAAGGCAACCACTGTGCTGGCTGAAAACCCCTAATTTACTGTTTGAGAAAGCAAATGGTATGTGGGTACAAGAACATGCGTTTTTTAANATCTGTGGCGTTCCTTGTGTTGCATTTGATCTTAGTGGTGAAACAACAAACCCAAGTTTTAGGAGGACATTTTGCTGCCATCCTATTTTTAATTCACCATTATGTGTTAAAATAACCATTAGTTTTAAGTGAACAATCCCAGCCTTGCTTTCAATGGTTGCTCAGGTATTTCTTTGAAACCAGTTTATAATTTCTTTGTTTGTTTTGTGTGAGGGGTGCAGCCATGGATGTAGATTAGGGAGCTGGTGGTACCTCAGTCACATTCCTTTCAGGGTCCTATTTGCTGTGGGGAAGACGATGAATGAATGAATAAGAGAAATTCTAATTTCACCCCCTTTTCTGATCTCCTTATGGATATGGCAAGCTGTATCAAAACTTTGGTTGTTTAGGCTGCTACAAGAAGGTGCATTTTCACACATCTTTGCTTCCCCACGCAAACAAATATGGCAGTGGCACCCAATTTGGTTTTGTTTGATTTTTTTTTAATGCCCTTTGACTTTAAGCCTAATTATAGCTTATAAATAGCTTATAAACATTAGTTAGTGTCAAAGTGAGCTTGCTGTTTCCATACAGGTGAACTCTCCACAGGTTATAAGATAAGAGAAGTTGATTGGTTCTCAAGCAAAACAAATAGGTGCTAAAATGTGGTTTTGAGGCATGGGAGATTTTTGTCTTTTTAAACAATACAGATGTAAACATGTCAGTTGAAGACAACTTCGGTAAAGATAGCTCTCTTGAACCATCTACAAGCCTTTTGTCAAAGAAAGCTGAACTATGACTAAATCTGTGAGTGGTATGAATTATTAGGTGATGAATTTTAAAAGTAGTGTCCAGATGTAAATAGTGAAAGCATCCAAAATATTACTCAGCAGCTGCAAGAGCTATAGGAAAAGCTGACATGACAAATTTAGTCATTTCTTAATCACTTTCGTTAGGCGGTATTGTCAGTTCCAAGAGGCAAATTTTCATCTTGATTTATGCCTATAATAGAAATGGCTGAAAACTGAAAAGTTCTCAGAACTGTTTACTTACAAAACACCTTTTCAGTCATTTTGGAAGCTTCTTATGACCTAGAAGTAATGTACCTTACACACAGGGAGTTCAAAAAAATATGCTTTTAGACAGCTTATATCAACAAAGCTTTTTTTCTGCCTAAAAGAGTGACCTTAACATGTGTGCAAGTGGTAAAAACAGGCTTAAATGTATTATTTACAGCTATATCAAAATTTATTAATTAGTTACCTTTGCTTTAGATAAAAATGATTGTTAAAGCAGAAACTAGAGGTTGGTATGAATTCTATTCTGCAGTAGCTTTCAGATAAAAGAAGCAGTGACCCAACTCATTAGCCCTTTGATTTAATATATTGACACTTGGGTACGAATAATTCCGTTTAGTGGCTTCTGCTTCCCAGGGATCAATTTAATTAGTTATAAAATGTGACTTCATGTCAGGAGGCAGAAGAAATGCTGACGTTAAATAAAGTCATACACAATTTAAACAATAAAGCTATCGATGCCTGGTTAAAAGTTAATGATGCACAAAAAATGGCTTAATAGAGACAACCTCAGCAATGAAAGTGATGGTAGGAAAATTAAGCTAAGTGGATGAATGAGAAATGGTGATGTTGTTGGATTGTTAAAACAAATTCATGGATGGCCTGATGGTTCATTTCATAGTACTGTATGTTTCTGATTTAAATACATGTTTGAGGCTAAGCCTGTACTTTTATATTAGGAGTGACAAGAAGTAGTCTGAAACCTTTCTCCTTTAGATTCTGGAAAAGGAAGACAATTTACCTGTGCACATTCATCTTTGATGTGTCCCCCTGGGATATCTTGGCATGACACAGTATTAACCATAATGGCCTCCTATTATAATATTACAAGTACTAATATTTGCACAGTTGGTTGAGACCCCAGTTAGGATCACTGTCATATTCTGGTAGGTGCTGCTTACACACTGTACAAATAAGGAAGGACAGTTCATGCCCTGAAGAAGGGAAAAAATTAATGTTAGAGCACTATATCCTTTCAAAACCCATTTAATGCTGTAGATGTAATCTACTTACGTTATCTAAGCAGAGTAAGAGGGTTTAGTGAAGAAAATAACAACCCAGAAAATTGTGGGAGTTACAGCTTGCCCTTCCTTTTTCCTTCTGTCACTCCTTAGGAACATACAGATGCACTAGAGCCCTTCATTGTTTTCTCATTTCCTGGCCTGCTTTGAGCGTGGCAAGGTAAAATCCTTGCTAAATGTCTGGCCTAAATAAAAACCTGCAAATCCATGTTCAGACACTGGGCCAAATTCATAAAAAATAATTCTTGTCTTTTTCACTGGGCCAAATTCATAAAAAATATTTCTTGTCTTTTTATAGGTAGCACACAAGGATTTTCCAAGTTACTATGTGTTGTTTCTATTTCTGTGAAACATTGCTCCAGTTTCACACTGAGTTGGTATGGTCACCTCTTTTAAAGATGTACAAACACATAGCTAAATATGCTGAATAGATGCTAGGTCAGAAAATAGTGACAAATGTGAGCTTTAGCTTAAAAATGTACATTAGACAAATCGTATCTGACAAAGAAATTATTATTAGAATTAGCACAAAAAGCTTTTAATTTTAAATTTATCACTTTTAAGATGAGACTGGGGTTAGCCCACCTGTGAGGAAAAAACCTGAAATTAAAATGACATCATGTTGAGCTAAGCCATGTTTCCATTTCTAAGAATCCTTTCAGGGGCAGACGGATTCTGTTTAGGAAGACCAACCATGAAAAGGGACAGTAGCAAATGAGGCAATTAGATAATAGTTTTTAACAATTGTACACAATCTGATTCATCCACAGACTTCTGGAAAGCTCGAAGGGGAGCAGCAGGCAGCAGTTATTACCTGCTAAAAGCATTAGCAGTACCTACGGTAACTTGCCAAAGGATAGAGGGGATATGCCTTAGAATAAAACCTCTGTGTTTCAGAGGGATTTTCAGACTGCACAAGAGTTATGTTTTTTTTACTAATGTTAGGCAAACTGTTTTGTCTTTGCATTGACTTTACATTGGCCGCTGCCTACACAGAGGGAACTGATGGAAAAAGGGGGACATTAATACTTTTTACTGTGTGCGGGCCAGCCAGTAGTTAGAGAGGGGGCCCATGTTTTCTTAGGGCTCAGATGGCAAAGCTAAGTATTCAGCCTACGGCAGGAAAAAGTGCCTTTTTTGTTTTCTGGCTGGAGAGTCCAAGCATTCCCAAAGGAACACAATGAATGGCCCATTTTGTCTGACACTGTTTCGTAGACATAGAATTCTTGTTTTTTCATAATTATTCTTGCCCGTCACTGGGTGTGCACATGACATTTGAGCGTGTTTTAAAGTCTTAACACACTCATGTGCCTGCAATAAAGTTACTCATAACAATCCAGGCTTTCTGCAGACAACAGAGCAGGGTCTGTTGTTTTCACAAGTCACAGCAGCTGGGAGGCAATTGTGAAGACAACAGCTTAATCTAGCTGGAAAATACAGGAAGAAGAGAATATACACTCAATTTCCTTCCATATTATTGCAAACAATGCAGAGGGCTTTTTTTGTTGTGGCTTTTTCTTTTCTTTGCTCTGGGTGGTCTGACTGAAAATGTGAGTGGCATAAAATACACTAGTAAATGTACTTTGAATTTTCAACTTGTTGCATTTTTGTGTTCATGCTGATATGTCTGAATCTGTTAAGGGGTGAGAATATTAATCTACATGAGCACTTTAAAAGTCATACAATAACAGCCTTATTTTGACCTCATCTACACAGTGTTTACACTGGTGTTGGTTTACAGCATATGTTGCAGTTGCTTCTGAGTTACACTAGTATAAGTGAAACTGGAACCAGGAACTTAGTAAAAATTTGGTTGCTGAAAACATCCATTTTAAACAACTTTATTGAAAGAAAAAATATAGCTAGGCAGTCTTACACATTTGAAAGTTGTGCTTTAGCTTCTGTGTAAAAGGACAAGGGCACTCAGCAATTTGTTTCTTTATTGCGTGCTTCTGAATCTGTAGATTAATCATATTTGTAAATGCTTCATTTATTTCAGAAGCACATTTACAAACAAAGCATGCAATAAATTAACATGCAAACTCAGTTAAAAAGCATCATAAGTAGGCAGTGATCTGATAGTTTTTTTACCCTAGCTGTATTTTCTGGTGAAGTTTTGTGAAATATTAGGGAAATGATCTTTTTTTTCTTAATGTAAGGGATGAAAAGTGAAAAGGAGCATATACTCCAGTTATTATGTCAACACCAGAAGGAGTAAAATGCAAATTAACAGGAAATCTATTGCGGTGGTGGGGGTAGCTTAGCAGTCACCATTAGATGCGGTTTCAGTGAGGGTGAACGTTCCTTTTAAAGAAAAGGTGATATTTATCCAATTGCTGTAAAGGTACCTTCCTTTCCTGCTCTTGGGAACACTACATACAGCAGATTTCCAGTAACCATGGCAGACAACTCAGATGGGAAAGATTTTTATTATGCAAAGCACAGAGGTTATAGCAGTGAGTAGTAACAGCAAAAGCCAGTCAGACAGTGAGTATGGAAAACAAATGAGAGATTTGAACATGGTCCAGGCTTCCAGGAGGGAGAATCGAGATGTACATTGAAAAAATACAATATGAATGCTGAGATGAGCTGGGTTTGTGCTGCTGTTTGTAACAGAGCTGCAAACAGCACAGTCCCACGTGCACCAGGCACCTGTGAGGCACTGATACCAGGAGTGCACGTATGGGTGAAAGTGCAGAGGGAATTGCTCTATTCAGCTGCAAAATAAATCAGACAGATAGGAATAATATCACAGAGACATCTGATCTATTCTAAAAAGCATGGAAGGACATTTCTGGGTCTAACCATTAAATTTCTACACATTACTGACCAACAGTAAGTAAAACCTCTTCTTCTGTTTTCCTAAAAGTACATTACCATACCTCTCCCCTTTGCGTCCCTTAGCAATGCAATACCAGTGTGGTCAAAAATTAGCATGTGGATTAGCTGGTCTGTGCATGTCACATTAATCGTGTTCAGCCCATTTGCCCTCACATCTCAGAAATTCTTTATTGCCATCCTTGTATTTTCTTCTGCTCCACTTTTGGAGTTAGTCTGATTTATAATGAGAAAAGAAACAAAACCCCCAAACTCCAACAACCTAAAAAGTATTTTCAAAGGGGTACCTAAAGTGAAATAGAAAATTACATGCTGAAAAGTCTTACTCACCTGAAAAGATGGTGGAGAAAATCATGGGCTAACAGAATAGGGAGTTTGGGTAAGATAATTGTTTATTCTGAAGACACTCAAGTGCAGTAGGAGGGTTTTAGAAAATCACAATGTTAATTTGTTTCAGCTGCATGTGTCTATCTTAAAAACCAGATGTTTGTAGGTGTCCTCATTTCCTTGATGTGGTGTTACTCTTATGTCTAAGCTTTTCCTGAATTTGTGACCATGATCATCCTAAAGACAAGAAAGCCAAAATGTACTTCATTGTGGTCTCCTTCGTTATAATGGAAGTTTATTGACAACTTTTGGGTGTCACTTTCTTGGTATCAGTGGCCTAAAAAGGAGAATTTACTGCTGGATAGCTACCTTGCATACAAGAAAACCTGCCTCCCAAAAGAGAAAAAGTGAGAGTTAAAGCCAAGAGTTTTGTAAAGAGACTGAAGGTGAGGAGTGAAGAGATTAGGGAAGGAGAAAAAATTATTTGATAAATAGAAGAGACAGAAAGAAATACAGCAATAATAGATGTGAGTGATAGAATGATTTTAAAAACACTTTATTTTTGTTACTCAAGTAACTATGAGTAGCCCAGCTGGCTTGCTGACTTCACTCAGCAGCAAACCTGTTAAATGTATCATGCTCCAAGTACAGCTCCTGATAAAGGTGGTCTGCCTGGAGTAAGTGTTGCAGAAACACAGATTTTATGTGTCCCAGGAAGTAATTGAAATGGAGTCTATCCAGGAGTACAGCAGGGGAATTGTATAAATGGATGGATCTAAGAACACAGAAATCCTGACTGAGGGATTTGGGGAACAAGAGGAAAGCATGTTCTACACACATATGTGTATATATATATATGTAAAATATATGCATAGTTCAGATTATTTGTAAAAAAATTACGTACAGAAATGTTATAGATATATGTACAGATCTGCCTATTCCATATGTACCTGTGTATATGTAGGTTATGCTATACTTATCACATGAAATACATAAACATAGTTACACACTTATGTATTTAAATATGTAGAGAAAGAGATATTCACTTTCATTAAAAAAAAACAAAACCCACCAAACTCTAATAGGAAAGCTTCTGCTTGTTAAGATGTGTGACTTTATCATGGCAAGTACTACACACAAACTTCCACAGTCCACTTTTGAGGAGAAAACAAGTTTCCCTAAGACATCTTCAGTATTCTTAAACATTGTTCACATGTGGATGTGGTGCTGGAGAACTAAGGTGCTACAGGTACACTCTGAAATATTTTGTAGTTGTTTCCTGTGTAGCTGAACGCCAAAATACTGTGCTTGAAAATGGAGCACAGTGGCTTACACAGGTAAACACAGATGTAAGAACAGGAACTGAGCTACTGAAGGAAGCTTTTTTGTCTTCTGCTCTGATTCTGGAAGCCTATTTGGATGAGTATTTTTGTAGAAATCTTTCTCTTGCTTTCTGATTTCTTGATTTCTGACCCAATGACCAAAATTATGACAATGGATCTGGCTGCCAATAGGACATGCCCTTGCAGCTCACAATTTTGCAAGATTTTATTATGTTAGAGTGATCTGTTGGACTCTCCACCACCAAGTTAGCCCTCATCCTCACTCTTAATTTTTTTGCTTTCTCTATGTCTCTTTCATTCATCTTTCAATGACTAAAAAGTGTCAGCACTAACTAGTTCCTACTTTGTGAAAAAAGTAGCACTTCAGCTGCTCCTGCAAATTCTTTCACCCTCTGAGCAGTGATTAATATACAGGTTTAAGAAGAATATTTAAACAAAACCTGGAAAAAATGGAAAAGAGCAAATATGCAAGCTAATGGTGTACCCTGAGGTGAACAAAATGCATTTTTTTAACAAGCCAAGCATAGCAAAAAAGCTATTCTACAGTGAAATTAATAATTACCAGAAAGATTTGCTAGCATTATTGTTGTATCCTTTATGAGAATATGAGTAACATGTTTAAAAAACATGGGAAGTGTGAATCAAAGCCCAAAGATTCAAAACGGTCTCTAATTTTTAATGTGAATTCTCTTCATATGCCCCTGGTGCATAGACTGAAATACAGTCTGTGGATAACAACTGCCTTTAGAGTGGTACCATTTAACCTGAAAATTGTATCTGTTCCTCTGGTAGTACGGATTTCTAATTTCCTTTACCGTCCTGTTTTAACAAAGCTTTAAGGTAAAAGGGCATCTTAGTGCCACATGTAGTAGGTGCCTGGTTATAAGACATGGTTTCAGCTCCAAATATTTTCTGAAGGCAAGGTTTGTTTATTAACTGAACCCCATGCTGAGATTCAATCAATCTAATACAGGCTTAGTTTGAACATTCAAACGTATGCCCATACATCTTGGGCATATATCTTACATAATGATGTTGGCCCCAGACATCTTTCTGGGTTTGTTTATGTCTGTTATGGATTCCCCTCATTATCCATGCTGTTTGAGGGATTCCCTATGGATTCAGCCAGTTTATTGCATACTTTTTTAATTTTATGCCAAACTGAATGTTCTGAGTGGCAGCTCGTAGGGTAGCTCTGTTACAGCTTCCTCTCAAACCCAGAGATGAATGCTGTGATTAAGGTTAAATAAAATAATATGGAAACCAACATGCTGCAAAAGGGTATGGAAAAGAACGCCCCAGGAGAGGCAGGAGGGTTATAGAAGTAATGTGAATGATAAAACATTAAGATGTTGACTACCCTTCCTATTTTTCTCCTTTTAATTATGATTAACCATTAGAGCAACAATTCAGTGGTTTACAAGGTCTTCCTTATTGAGCATCTATATTAATAACACTGGGAAAGCTCATTTATTAAATTTCACCAGACTGAAGTGCTGTTTTAATATGCCAGTCGCTGAGCACATCTGTGTGTGCATGCAGCTCCCAGTAACACTAACTGGAGGTGCATATGCAGATCAGCGGAGAACGGAGTCTTAAATATAGAAATAAAAGAATGCTGTGGGCCACAGTGTTCTTGGGAGTCTGTCCTGCTCTACTGGAGTACGTTTCTGAGGCTCTCCTTCTCCAACATTGCCCTTCTCATATCCAGGGTATAGCACTCATTTAGTTCTTGTAGCAGAGTTTACTGGGAGTAATATATGGCCAGAAGAAACTCGGGCTAAAGGACAGGTTTTACTTATAAAGCCTTTGCATTATGGAAAAGGTTGTTTTCAATCTGAAAACTCAGATTTATAAACACTTAATTCATCAGTTCCCCATGCCTTTCATTTGAAATAAACAGCCAGCAATATTATTTTAAAATAAGGCAGAAGGTGTAACAAAAATGAAGTAATGTTTTGAGAAATAGGTGATTGATGATTAAAAAACAGAGAGAGAAGGGGTGGGGGGTGTCAGTCCGGCATTCATTAGTCAGGCAAAACTTTGGTTTGAGCATGCATTAAGTCAGGAAGACCAGACAGTGTGTCTGGAAAATTATTCTTTCTTTGAGAAGTAGTCTCTCAAAAATACCCCCTTGTTTCTTGAAATTAAAGGCATCATTTGACTGTCTTAGTTGTTTTATAGCTATTGATGCTAGAGAAAACAAAAGAAACTTTAAAACCTGGAAACATAAACATCATTGAACCATCCCCTTTAAAAAAAAAAAAAATTGGTGTGGAGGGGAGAGTGAAAAAAAAAGAGAAAGAAATCACAGTGGATGTTTTCCAGGAGGGCACATGCTATGCTGTGTAAAGGGGGCTAGTGTAACAAGAAGTCATCTATTCTTGATTTCTTGAGACAGCTAGAGCTTTGTGCCTTGTGTAGTTTCTACGTTTTAAGAGCATGTTCTGTGTAGCAGAAATAATACAATAAATGGGTTTAACCACATTTGTCTCAGCTAGACAGTCTGCTTTGTCAAAGATTGCTGGTACAACATAAACAAATTATGTGTTTGTAGTGCTTTTCAATGAAAGCCTATCTAACAGAGCGGAGATTGTGTTTCGGCAGCTGTAGATTTAATCTCCTACCTGTCAGTTAAAGCAGGCATTTCCTGCGCAGATAAGGCCTGGCTGCGGAGGGGGAAGCGGCCACAGCTGGACAAAGGGCCATTGTTACTGCCCCGGAGCGCCGTGCGGCTCGGAGCCCGCAGCCATCGCGCCGGGGCTGCGGGGGAACCGGCCCGGGGCTGCGGGCTGCGGGCCGGGAGCTCGGGAATCCCAGCTCCGGGGCCGGGAGCTCGGGAATCGCGGCTCCGCTCCTGCCTCGGGTCGCAGCAGCCGCAGGCATCGCCTCGGCTCCAGTGAGCGCTGCTCGCTCCGACCCGAGTGCAGGCACCGCGGTCACGGGCAGGGGCTGTTCGAGAGCCGACGGCGCGCCTCGAGTGACGCTGGAGCTCGGACAAACTGGGGAAAGCCGGAGAACGGGAAGAATGGCATTCCTTCTCGAGTGGCAGGATCCTCTGCAGTAAAGGCAGCACAGCAGTGTGGTTTTGTATCTGAGCTATAGCTGTTGCTGGAATTTTAATACCTAAAGTTGGATCGGAAATATCCAGTGCTCATTTTAAATATTTTCTGATTTCCTTATTTTACCTTTCTTATGGGGTTTTTTTTTTCCTTCATGATGTTTTTGGAGATTAATCATAAATGCTGTAGAAGGTTGAGAAGCCCATAAAATGCACTGGAGTGAGACAGTCGGTGCTGGAAGCACACAGGCTCTATGTATGTCACTGGAAGTTTATGAACTCCAGTGCTTGCTCCCAAATTTGCAATAATTACCATGTACCCGTGGTGGCAATCACATCAATCATACTGTGCGAACACACCAGTTCCTTGGATCCTTTTCTGAGTAAAGATGGCCAGATCATGCTAAAATCTGAGGAATCCTAGGAAGAGATGGAACAAATTAATTTTTGCATGCAATCAGTATTCTGATTTGACTTTGATCTCTAGACACAGGAGTTTTCTGCATTAAGCTAGTTCTCCACATAATTGCCTTTGATAACCCTTTGTGTTTCGATCGAAACACTCCATAAACATCATATGATTTCTGTGTTATCTAGGTTACTATTCTGCATTAAATATCTTTCAAAAATATACAGGAGTAGGAATATTCTCACTGGATGTGAGTAACTCCTTTGACCTAGTCTCTTGAATATTATGCATTTAGGCTTGAGGAAAAATAGCAGCACTTGCCTCTCCTTCTCTTTGAATTTATTCTTCTTTATTATAAATATCAGTATAAATCAACCACAGGACTGGGTGGAATGGGGAAAGTGTCTCCTTTTTGCACCTGGGCCTCATCTCCACCATGGTATCCTGCCATTATGCAAGTGTTGGAGGACTAAACTGTGCAGTGCTGGCATGGACCAGCTCAAAACTGCCTTGTGGTTTTCTAAGAGAGCATGTCCCTTTTTAGCCCCAGCTCTGCACCTCAGAGGGCTCTGGGTACAACTGTGGGGTGTGATGCAAAGGTTTGCAAGCAGCAGATTACAATGGAATTGGTTCCTGTCCATCATGCATCATCATTTCTGCCACTGGAAAAGAAACTGTAGGGGTAATACTCTCTCCTGAAGGGGTCTTTGAGCTTGAATTAATCAGTACTTGTAAAGTATGTAGTAGGTCTAAGTCCTGATGTTGTCACATTATTAATATAGTTACAAGTCTTGGAATATCAGTGAAAATATAGAAAGCTGTAAAAAGAAAATGCTGCTCAGGACAAAATTCTTCCCACAGTGAAGAAAATGGCACAATTCCCATTTTCATCAGTACCCCCCTGAATTTCAGGTGTATTCTATATTTGTTTAAATATGTTCTATTCTGTTGCACCTTTTTTTTTCATTTCTGCAGTGCAGAAGGATTTTTGATCACAGTCATTGAAAGATGTTATTTGTTTTTATTACTACTTCTTCTGGACATTCTCTTTAAAGTGAAAGGCAATCATCCCTTTAGTAACCATCAGTGTTGTGGTCTGACATGTTTTTTTTCATACCATACATTGAGGGAATTAGTTTCATGTTAATAACTAATGATGGTTAGTATTCAAAAAAAAGATTCTGTCTTGAAAAGATGTGAGGGGAGAAACTCTGCTCGAAAGTAGCAATACCAAAGACAAATTTTAAAGCATCTCTTGCTCTAAATATTTCCACCAACTGGAAATGTCAATGTACTCCAAAAATCTTGCACATTTTGATATCACCATAAAAACGTAGCTAATAAGGGATTTCTAACATAATTTATATTTAGATTTGAGCTGAAGTAATGGAGCTTTTGTGTATAAAAAATATCAACAAGTATCATTAGGCTGCAATATTTTTCTTATTTTGGTGTGAATAAGACAAGGTGCAAATGAGGAACATACATCTTCACTAGTCTTTGGAAATATCTGAAATAATTGACTTGCTCAGTCTTCTGTGATGGCTTGGTGACCACTAACTGTGACAATTTGCATAATAGTCAACTTTTCACTTCTGTAGAGATAACTGTTTGTATCTGATTAAAATTAGGACTGTTTTAGTTCTCTTGACTTTTCCAGAAGTTGCAGTAATAGAGATTTGCTGTTATGCTTTAACCAAACAAATGCACACATGGGGATAACAATATGCTGAGTTTATGCAGATTTTACAACACAAATCTGAATAAAATACCCACTAATAGACCCTTAAGGAGTAATAAACACACATGAATTTTCCTTAGTTGCACTTTAAAGTGATTTTAACATACTACTAGACCTTAACAATAATATTTAATTGACAAGATTATGCATTTGTATGGATTGAAAAGGTGGTAGATCTCTAATTCCAAATGAACCATAAATTCACTTTTGCATAACATGTTTTATTTATTTCTCTATAGCAGAGATGTTCTCCATCCCTCCTAGTGAGATTTTCTTAAAATACAGACAATTTAAATAGATTTAATTACCATTTATCATACTCCTAACTTCGTGAGATCATCCTTAGTTGAATTCTATATTTCCAGATAGTTAAGGAGCTAGATAAAAACAGGGCAACATAATGAGACGCTAATAGAAATGAAATTATATCTAGTGTTTGAAACTGTTCTGTTTTCAGTGAATTTGTCAGTGTTTTTCTGTAGCTTCCTTCTTGATTTCCCAAGTAGATGGAATTTAAGTTTATTTCATTTCAAGTTTCAAAGTGGTGAGGAAAAAACATGATTAAAAATAAGGATGCTCTGTTTTGTTGTACGATCATGGTTGCAATTTTCGCATTAATGTTGTGGCCACTGCAGTAGACTTAAATCTCCAAATCATGCCGATGCATTGGACAAATGGAAAAAAATGATAGGGGAAAATAAAGAAAATAGCGGTTACAATCCCTTTATAAATTCAATAGTGGGCTATATATTTTTTCCGTAGTATTTCCAGTCTGAAATGTTCTCACTTTGCAAGTCTGTGGTATCTTTTTTACAGTTTATTTGCCAATGCTTCCCCTGGGATCCCATTGGCAGACATTTTCTTTGTGGCTTATGTACCTTCACTGAGAGGAAACATTTTTCAATTAGACTGTAGATAATTAGATGGCAGATAAATTAGAACATAATATACATCCCTATACAGATAGATCTCCAGTGGTTCTGTATTGCTAGCAAGAGCAGAAAGAAGTTTCTGAATAATTTTCAATTGCTATATTGACATGATTTTCAGTGTCCTAGCTATGACACAGTGACTGGGGGATCATTTTGGGTCTTCTGGAGACCATCTTTCTCCAGTTGCCTTTCCTCCTCTAGCTGTCACAGCTGTTTCCCTGGGATTGTTCGCTAGAGGTGATTTCTCACTTAAGAGTTTGGGTCCAGCCTCACATATTACCTTTACTTCAGGGGATGTTGGGCATTGATGGCCACTAAGCCAAAGCCTGGGGAGTTTATCAGTTACATTTCTGAGCCCAGAGCAAAAGGCTCAGCCACACTTGCACACAAAGCAGCCAGATCCTTCATAGCTGACTGGCCTTGTGGTCGCTTTGCTTCACCAGAACAGCACAAATAAAACAGCCACACCATTCAGCTGTAACCAAAGGTACTTCCAAAAATATTATTTTAATTGTACGATTCCTCTGCAGTTGTACTAAATAGATCATTTCTGGGACCATGAAAGGGGTCAGTGATGGCATGAGTTCATTACGATATTGGCTGAGTTGGGGAGGAGATTTAAGTTCAAACCTGCAGAAATCATAGCATGTAGCTGCTTTTAACATTTGCACAGGCCCTCTGACTTTCACATAATGACTTTTCATAAAAGAATTCCCTACTTCTTTATGCAACATGTTGTTTGTGTTCTTATGGCATCCCCCAAAATGACCTAATCAAAATAAAATCCAAGTTATCAAAACATCTAATATTTCTTCTCTTACATGAAACAACAAAGCCCAACACTAGTTGTTGACATTAAAAAAAAATCTAACAGTGATATAAAAGTAACAGTGCATAGAGACTACTTAAAATGCAGCTGAGGTAAATACATATCGTACACAGGATATTTAAAATCTTGCACTAATAGTTCTGGGAGCACAAATACTTCTTTCAGTGCCCTTAAGACTTATTTTAAAATGAATCAACCTAAAATACAACCTGTTGAGCTATCAGTTATGGCCACTATGTTCTATCATATCAACATATTTTGTGCAGTCTGAAAATGCACATCCTTATTTGATATATTGCCATTACCTGGAAATCTATTATACTGCAGTTCCTAAATGAGAGACTAGAAAATTTCCAACACATTTTTATTATGTAAATTCAAAGCTCAGTGAAGGCTAGGTTAAAGATGTATTCTGGGTGTACCAATTACTCAAGAAATCTTAGGTAGAAATTACATTTTAAACTACAAAAAGTCTAAACCTCCCTATGAACAATTTAGGTTCTCATAGCAGCTGCAACATCACACAAACAAAAGGTTCTATTCATCCTATAATAAAGAAAAAAAGGTCAATTCAGTAAATTCAAAGATTGGTTTCTCAGCTAACTTGTGTTGGAGTAGTCTATTAGATTCAAAACAAATATCAAGATTTCCACAGTTTGAGAATAGGGTCCAGTGATCTAATTGGTTGAAGAAGGGGGTGAAAATGATTTTAAATAGCAATGCTGGATTATTGCAGGCAAATAGAGCATATTTAGCTGTTCACACTGCTTTATACTATTGCTGGATGCAATAAAAAAGAAAAAAGACTTTAAAGTAGAGATAAAATATTATAGAGATTGTGCTTATTCTCTCACAAAAAGATGGCACTTTTGCTCTTTACTGAAGTAGATTGTGCAGAGAGAGGCGACTTGCAAAGTTTGATCTTCTAAAGGGAGAGGAATTCATCTGCCATTATAGGGTGGGATTACTTCTGCTCTTGAAACCTGTGATCCTCACAGCTAAGCAGAAATGTGTGAGCTGCGTCTTTGCTTGAAGTGCTGCCACCCTTTTCTCTGAATGCCTTTACTTCTCTACTTGCAATGTTAGTTGTTGTAGAGGCAGCTTCAGTTTTTAAAGATAAAACCCTTCCTCCTCTTCAATCTCACTAAATGTGCTGTGCTCCTTATCCAAAAGAAGCAGATCTTTTTAATTCAGAGCATTATTTTTGTACAACATATCACTCTGGCTTACATTTTCCATGTAAAACACTAACTATTAATGACTTTTTAACAAGGATGATTGTTCAGCCAACTTCTGACATTATCACTCACAGAACTGTGGGACAAAGCACTGCAGATTTGCCCAGTTTATCAAACAGGCCACCAGCTTTTATTATTTCAGGGGGAATCAAACTGGAAGTTGCTTCTTGAACTAATCAGGGCTGATTTGCTCTAAAGTTGCTTCCTGACTTAGATCTCAGGCGAGGAAGTGCTGTAATCAGTTCCCAAGGGCTGTCAGAGTTGTGATGGGATATTAAAGGAATGGTACACTACCTTTAAAGTGTTCCCTAATCTTGTCAGATTTTTGTGTTTAACACCGTTAAACCTGAGCTGCTTGTATAGAAACAAAAATTAGTTTTATGAGGTAGCTTTATGTTGGAGTCAAATGTACTTGGGGTAACAGAACTGAATTTTGGAGAGAATATATTCCAGTTTCATTCAGGGTTTATACACTCAGTTAAAAATACAGACTGGCAGAATTGTTCAAAATCACCCATCAAAAGAAAAAAAAATTAACAAAAAAAGCCCCCCCAAAAAAATAAAAAATCAAAAAACAGCCAAACCCAAACAAAACACCCTCAAAACACCCTCAAAAAAGCCCCAACGTCATGAAAGAGAAAATGAGTCCCCCTGAGTGTCTCTGTTTGCATATGAGCCCATAGCATTGGCTCTGCCAAGTTACTCTCTGACTGACTGCTGCAGATGCTCTTTCTCAAGTATTCTGAGTGAGATCTTTAGTGCAAGTCTTTGGGGACAAACAATAGCACCTGTTCCTCACAAGATAGCAGCCCAGTTAGTCCATTCATGTATCTTTAATGAAGCTCTGGGGCAGATGGCAAAAAATGGCATCATCAACGACTTAGCACAGTGGAGACAAAAGGGGAAAGTGCCGATCCAACAATACGCTATTTTTACAAATGGGAAGAGGCAGAGTCAGAGTGTTTCTTGGGCATCTGCTCCTGTCTTGGTTTTCAAAAAGACCGTAGGAACATCTCAGCAATTAAAATTTCTGGGCATGTAGCCGATTTTATGAAGTACACCAATCAACCCCTCCTCCCAATTTCTCCCCCCTCGGTAAAATCAAACTTGTCATCTTCATAATAATAAAACTCTCAGGATTAGAAATTGTCAAAAATTAAGGAGTTAACTGGATTTTTTGCATTCCTTTTATATATTTAATAATACTGTGATCAGTGATACTTTTACGTTCTCTTCCTTTTCAATGCTTATTTCTGCTTTTCAATTGACCTGTGCTGAAAATGGGCACCTATGTATGTAATAATTCTGTGTGAAACCAACACTTACGTAGGAATAGTATTTCATGTGTGCCAGAGGGAAGACCCGTGGGAGGCAATGGTGGCCTTTCAGTATGAGCTTTTTTCAGTCTATATAAGTCTCTTAATTGTAAATCCAAACGTACAGCCTAAATGTAACCTTTAGTCAAAGTTATGTGGATTTATATAGGCTGAAGGCCTGCTCCTGAATTCAGAGTGGGAAGAATTGCAGATAGCCAGAACTTGAAATGGTAATTCCCCACGCTTACAGAAGTGCTTTTATTTGAGAGTTTAAGCATAATCTATACAGCTGAGTAGATCAAATTCTACAGGAATGCATTGTAGGATTTGGTTATGATATGTTTCAAATTTTCTTTATGACACAATGGAGTGAAATACTACAGTTGAGTATGTTTGCACCTTCAAACCACCGCATTCTGATCTCTTCTACGTCTTGTGAGACTGAGTTTGAGTCTTGTACCTTTGCAGTGCCATTAAAATTCTTAAAGTGGGGGATATTTCTTATGATTTTGGCTCAGTTTGATTACATGTTTTTAGGAACTACTGTAAATTTTTGCAAGTTGTATTGCACTGAATTTCTTCCACTACTGTTCCTTCTTTCAGACAAAGCCTGTGGTTTTCTTTTCTGTGCTCCTGTAGAGTCAATGTATAGAAACATCACACAGCAGAACCAGCAACATTTTATCAAAGCTGAATGTCTGTTCTGGACACGTGGGGATCAACTCCAATCTGACCAAGTTTAATGCATAGCCTAAAACACACAACCAGGCTTACCTCAGCTAAAATGAGAGAAATAGCTGCGTAAAGCTAGTTTCTTTCACGCCCCACTGCCATAGCAGTAATTGCACAAAGACCTTTTTATTATAAGTTGATTTTCCTGAGGAATGGATTCAAAAAATACTGTAAAGTGTTTATTTTTTGCTTGACCTTTATTAACCTCCATCTTAGGGCTTTCCCAAGAGAAGAGTTGTTGGTAAATTAACCCTCATAGAGACACACAGTAGTGTTTCTGCACTGCATCAGTGGTTGTGAAAGTAATGGGGATATGACAAGAAAATTTGGCACTATTTAAACAATGTTATAGGTCAACATATGGGATTTGACCAAAAAAGTTTTTTAGGAATTAAATGCAAAAAATTGCTTGAAGTGTACTTTAAGTTTTTAATAGCATTTAATTCCACTGATTTTTGGTACAATGAAGGAATTTTTTTTTCTGCCTGAACTTCCATTTTCTTCTATGTTTACCAGCTTTGATATACAGAGCATTATACGTTTGCTTAACTACTAATCAGAAAAATCATTGTCAAACCCTTGGGTATGTCTGGGGTTAAGGAATGATGGATAAAAACTCTTTGAGATCCTAGCCACTGTCTCTGAAACACAGCTACTGTAAATTAAGAAACTAGGAAATTACCACGTGGATTTAAGAGGTATCATCCTATCACATAATTCTCTATATGTTGAATACTGATGCTAGCATAAGGAGATTTTTTTGTTTGTGGTTTTTTGATACATTTATTACAGCCAAATTAAATTTGATAGAGTAGGTTTTGTTCTGAAATGGTCTCTGAATGCAGCTCCATAATTACCAAGCTACATGATAGTGCATAAAGCTATAAAACTGCTTAGACAGACAAGCAATTTATTTCTTATAGTGAGGTGTGTGTGGCAGAGTCTGTTAGTTTGTGTAGGAACCAAGATGTTGGAGCCTTAAATCTTAAGAGTAGTGGTGTTGACTAGAAGACTATTTAGTACTCTGGTGAGATTTTGAAATAACATACCTGAGTTGTTGGTATTTATGTGAATCATACCATATTGCAGAGATCTCAGAATTAAAATTTCCCTGAGGTTACTAAAATCTGAACATCAAAGTAGATACTGCAGTGTTAGGTTTCTTCTAAATGTTCATCACTGTGCTGTCTGCGACCAAAGATGAGAAAACTTGTGAAAAATTAATAGAAATGTATACTATGCTACTTTTAATAAAAAGTTTGGTATGTTTTGTACCTTTTTACCTTGTGCTAGGACAGAGAATACTAATTAAAAAAATAGTAATAGAGAACCAGGAAGAAGTAGGGAAACGTGCAGTTCACCGAGGCTGTTACACCTTTGACACTGAGGGAAACAATGTTTGTGAGGGCTTTGATGTGATAATGTGAAGTTGGCAGGGATTGCATTAAGGCGAAGGTTCTGTGGGACTGTGTGAATGCAAGAACACTATCAGTGCTGGAGAAATACCTGTCAAGACAAATTTGTGCTATTTCTGATCAGAGGCTCTCTTCTGTTTAGCAGGTTCAGGGTCACATGCCTCCGCTCATGATCCCAATTTTTCCACACGACCAGCGGACACTGGCAGCGGCTGCTGCAGCCCAGCAGGGATTCCTCTTCCCCCCAGGAATAACATACAAGCCAGGTAAGCTCACAGGCATGTCAGGCTATTGCACATTTTTCAAGACATTAATGGTAGCTTCTTGTGTGATCTGTCTCATACAGATGATACACAACAGGCATAGCTGGCTGGAAATTTTGTGGAGCTTTTGCAACTCCATTTGAAAAAATACTTTTGGGTTGAAGGAGGTGGATAGACTAGTGGTTACTGAACATCATTATTTTTTTTAAATTTAGTTTCCACAAAGTCATTTGCTTTAAATATAGTGGCTCACTTTCCTAGCAATTTGCATCTGGTCTGCCCTATACTAAAGTTACATGTCTTTAATTAATTCTGTTATCTTCAGTATATTTCAGTGTTTTGTGGCAAAATTCTTACTCTTTTGTTTGATTTCAATCTGGTTAATAAAAGGATTCAGTAGTTCAATTCCAGTCATCATTCAGACTCCTAACAGGTCACATAACCTTGCAGTGAAATATGTTTTGAGATGATTTAGCAAATGTTATGATTTCTTTCTTTTTTTCCTCTGAGTTTACAGGACTCCTGGGGAATTCAATTAGGGATATAATGGTTTGAAGCTACTTTCAGAGCCTCCTTGTAAACAGGGCTTTAAATGTTTAAAGACACTTTGCCAAAGGAATTCAATGTAGGAAGATATTTAAGTAAATAAAAGTCAACCTTATTTTCATTTGTACATTCTTTGTAAGTGACCTCAGTCCAGAAGCAGAAACCTTATTTTGCTCATTAATAGTATTCTCTGTAAAACTGCCTTTAGCATATTAACCTGATAACTAATAACTACAGAACATAAATAACAGTTTATTTTTTATTCATTAAATATGAAATGTACAAAGTAAAGCATTGATCCAGTTCCCACTGATGTTAGTGTTGCTTTTGCTGTTGACTGTGACAGGAACGGGGTCAAATCCAAAGAAAAGCCTCATAATAGATGATGTAAACAGCATGCTAATTGAAAGCCAGGTTGAACCTTGAATCTTTTCCAGCTAGTTTACTTAATATTAGATGAAGTGGGGCCAAGCAGGATTTCGGCAAGTATTTCCATTTGTCCCACTCCCTTCTGTCTCTTTAGTCTAGAGACTTCCCTCTTTAAACACAGATGCTTGTCTAGTCACCTTATTTTCAGGTTTTGAAGTCCCGAAGTTCCTTTCCAATTTGACAAAGTGGTTCACTGTATGCTGGAGCCAGTTACTCTGAAGGGGTTCTGAAAGGCAGATAGCTCTAGGTGGTACAGGATGAGGGTTATTCACACCTCACAACAGTTAGGGACAAAAGACAAAGGGCCGCCAGTTGTGGAAATTGCCTACAATGCCCTAGCTAAATCTTCTCACAGACAAGAGAAAACACATGCTTTCCTTGCTTTTTCTGTTTCAATTTGAGATAGTGACTAAGCTGATGGTTGTGCTACCCCCTAAAAGGCATTATGTTCAATTGTGTTAATTTTGGCTCTGTAGACTTCTTGGCACAAAAGTGACTTAGGAATAAGAGTTACCAGCGTGTTTTTCTGAACATGGCCAATTTTCTGGACTTATTCTACAGTGTTCCTCATGGTACCTACCTAACTTGATCCTATTGGCCTCCTAACAGGAGGTAATGCAGCTTTAGGGCGTTTTCTTACTTGCCAGAATGCAGAAAGAGAGATGTGTAACAAAAGTTACAAGAATGGAATGCAGGAAGAAGACTAGGCCTAGATATCTTGGAATGCAGGGAAGCTGCTTGCTGGTGTTAGTGGTTTAATTCAGATTATAATAGTGTATATATATATATATGTATATATATATATAGTATATAGTATATATATATAA